>ML103392.1:0-16762 GCA_003697995.1 Taxidea taxus jeffersonii
AGTCCCACATCGGGCTCCTTGCTCGGCAGGGAGCCTGCTTCTCCCTCTGCCTCTGTCTACCTGTGCTCTCTCTCTCTAACTAATAAATAAATAAAATCTTTTTTTAAAAAATGACTGAATAAATGAAGAGAGGAGAAAAGACAAATTTCACAGAGAGAAAAATTCCAGATAATTTTTTTCGATTTTATTAAAGTGTAATTGACATACATCACTGGATGAGTTTCAGGTGTACAGCATAAAGGTTTGATTTATAGAGGTGCCTGGATGGCTCAGTCGTTAAGCGTCTGCCTTTAGCTCAGGGCATGATCCCAGGATTCTGAGATCAAGCCGCTCATCAGGCTCTCTGCTCAGTGGGAAGCCTGCTCCCCCCTCTCCCACTTCTCCTGCTTGTATTCCCTCTCTTGCTGTCTCTCTCTGTGTCAAATAAATAAAATCTTTAAAAAAAAAAGGTTTGATTTTTATATATTGTGAAATGATCACCAGAAAAAGTTTGGTTAACATCCAACATCATTTATACAAACAGCAAATAAATTAGGAGACAATTTTTTTTAAATTTCTCCCTGTAATGAGAACTCTTTCAATTTACTCTTAACAACTTTTCAATGTATCATGCAGCAGTGGTAACTATAGTCATCATGTTGTGTATTACATCCCTGGCTCTTATTTACCTTATAACTGGAATCTTATACCTTTTAGCCACCTTCATTCATTACCCCTCATACTTATGATCGCCATAAATTGATCACTTTCTATGAGTTTTTTTCAGATTTTACATATAAGATTATGCAATCTTTGTCTTTCTATGTCTGATTTATTTCATTCAGAATAATCCCCTCTAGATACATCCATGTTGTCACAAATGGTAGGATTTCTTCATTTTTTAATGTCTGAATAATATTTCACTGCATATTTAAACCACAATTTCTTTATCCATTCATTCACCAACAGAGACTTACATTGATTCCATGTCTTGACTATATTAAATAATGGTGCTTTGAACATTAAGGTGCAGATATCTTTTTAAGGTTGTTATCACTTCCTGTAGGTATATTCCTAGAAGTGGAATTGCTGGATCCTATGGTAATTTTATTTTATTTTATTTTTTTAAGGATCTTCCATACTGTTTTCCATAGTTGTTGTACCAACTTACAATTCCACCAACAGTACACAAGTGTTCCCTTTTCTCTATATCCATGCCAGCATTTGTTACCTCTGGTCTTTTCTTATAATGGCCATTCTAACAAGCATAATGTGACATTTCACTGTGGTTTTGATTTGCATTTCCCTCATGACTGCTATTATTGAACAACTTTTCACGTATCTGCCGGTGATTCATAAATCTTCTTTGGACAAATGTCTATTCAAGTCCTTTGCCCATTGTAAAACTTAAATTATTTGGCTTTTTGCTCTTGATTTAGTTATATGAGTTCTTTGTATATCTTGGATGTTAATCCCTTTTCAAATATATGGTTAACAATTTTTTCCCTAACCTATAGGTTGTCTTGTCACTTTGCTGAGATTTCTTTCACTGTGCAGAAGCTTTGTAATTTGATGTAGCCCCGGTCATTTTTTATTTTGTTACTCATGCTTTAGGTATCGTATCCAAAAAATCATTGTCAAGACTCATATAGAGGACATTTTTTTTCTTATGTTTTCTTCTAGGAATTTCATGATTTGAGGACTAAGATTTCAGTCTAAGAAAATTATCATAAGCAAGAGGAGCCTGTGGAGACATGCTCACTAAACATAATGTGGTATCCTGGATAAGATTCTAGGTAAAAACTGGGAAATCTGAATAAAAGATGGATTTTAGCTAACAATAATGTGTCAATATTTTTCTATTAATTATAGCAAATTTACTCTTTGTTATTAATTTATTAATGTAAATGTTAATATTAGAACAATCTGGGTGTGTGGTATAAAGGAATCTCTGTACTATCTTCACAATTTTCCTGTAAATCAAAACACTTTTAAAATCCAAATAACAATAATAATAAAGTAATATAAAATAAAATTAGATTTGCAATCCAGTCCTAAAATTCTAACACCCAAAGAATGAATTCCAGTACGTGAAAACAAAAAATTTGAAGGGGAAAAATTCAACAAATGTTTTCCAAATCAAAGAACATCCATTTCTAGATTAAAAATATGCACCATGTGCAGCTGTGTTTCCACCTCAATAGATGGAAATAAACTCACACTAAGACATGGCATTAGGAACTTCAGAACACTGGGAACAAGGAACGTTCTTATAACTTTTCATTAAAAATACCAGGCCACATAAAAAAATATTAGGAATTGTTATGGCCTCCATTATCTCCATAGTAACATTGGAAACTACATAAACATTTTAAAAATTCTGAGTGAAATAAGTTTTAATCTAGACTTCTATACCAAGTCAAACCTTTAGTGCTTTGAGAATTAAATAAAGCCATTTTCAGACTTGCATGACCACACACAAACATAAATTACTTCCTATGCACTGTTTCTCTGGAAGTTAGTACAAGTCTTGAAAAGGAAAAGATAATTCAAGATGAAGGAAGAGAGCATTAAGAAGCAAGAGATTTAACATAAGAGTCAAACAATACAGGGGCACTGGGTGACTCAGTAAAGTCTTTGGCTCATCATGATCCCAGGGTCCTGGGATTGAGCTCTATACTGGGCTCCTTGCTGAATGCGGAGCCTGCTTCTCCTTCTCCATCTTCCTGACACTCTCCTTGCTTGTACTCTCTCTCTGTCAAATAAACAAAAATTTTTAAAAAGAGTAAAACAATATATCCAGGATAATGGTGATAATACAACAAAATAGCTAACAAGAGAAGTGAGAACCCAGTCCATACTGGGTTAAATAGGAAGGTCCTAAAAGAGATTTATAAAAGTACCTGATGTATCTGAGCATAGGAGAAGAGAGTTAGGCAATGGTTGGATTAGGATTGAATGAATCATACTCAGAAAATTAATGTAATATTGAAGCAATGTTATTATTTTATATATAATAAAAATATAAAACAAAATATCTATTTAATTGAAAAATAACTATTAAGGGCACCTAGGTGGCTCAGTCTTTAGGCATCTGCCATGGCTCAGGTCATGATCCCGGGGTCCTGGGATCAAGTCCTACATCAGGCTCCCTGCTCAGTAGGGAGGCTGCTTCTCCCTCTCTCTCTCTCCTTGCTGTGTTTCCTCTCTCACTGTCTCTCTGTCAAATAAATAAATAAATAAATAAATAAATAAATAAATAAATAACTATGACTATGACTATTAAATGAAATATTAATTTAATTGGTATTCTATATATTTTTATATGTCATCTATTACATATTTATTATATGTCATTATATGTGTGTGTATGTCTATATGCACACAGATAAAAAGACACAGAGAACAGGTAATGGGAAAAGTTTATATGATAGGATCACAGATGAAAGAAAGCAAAATTTACATTTTCCTATAATGGAATGGAAAGCTCCTAAACAATGTTAAATATTGGAAAATTGAGAATGTAATATAAGCAATATAGGCATGTTATTTAGAGATTTGGAGGTAATCATCAAACTGTATATTCACATAAATGTACATAAAACTATACAAATTTATAAAAATATATTTATAGAGTATTATACATTTGTTGAATTTCTATTTTGCAATAGGTTCTGCTAAGTGCTTCAGTGCATACCTGATTTAAAAGGTTTTGGAAGGATTTTTAACACTTTATGTACAAGGAATGTAACAAGATTGACTTATCTGGAAGGCTGCAGAGAATGCTCTGAACAGGAATATTTCTGAAATTAGAAATAGATGTTGTCCTTGACTTCAAGACCTATAGTGAAAATTGTACAACTATGTCTGACTTAGCACCAAAAGAGGGGCTTTGGTTAATTTTTACTTGTTATGCATAATTTTCTGAAATTCTTCTGTAAGAATCATATGAGAGTCCACACAACAAGAAAAAGAAAAACTTGTTATCTACGACTCTTGAAGATACATGAATAATGGGGAGAATCTTATTCTTCCAGACCTCTAATGTAATTTCAGTTTGTGTTTCAACTATTATAGGTGGATTGTCTTTGACATCTTTGGCAACAGATGGGAGTAAGAATCCAGGTGGGTGTATTACTATGATATTTATGAAGAAATTTATTTTTTCTACTTTTCTATAAGAATGAGAAAAATCAGTACTTCAGTATGCATTGTTCTTGATTTCACCAAATAAAATAATTCATTTGAATGCAAGGTTTTGGTGAACTGCAAGTCTCTGAAAAAGTTATGTTGAGTAAAACATTATTTATGTTGAATAGCCAAGGTTATGAGATTAATGCCCACCCATGGTGTGCAGAAATGGTACGTCACTTTCATCTCTTTCTCACCACTGTAATTAAAGAAAGACTGTTGTTACTAGCTCTCAAGTCCTTTGTGATTGGTGATGTGAGCTTCTTTCTGACAGGCTGGACTCTTCTGAAAATGCCCCCCTTTCTTTTTTTTTTTTTTTTTTACTTTATTTAAGCTTTATTTAAACATATGATGTAACCCCACCACCCTCACCCAACCCCTCTTCCCCCCACCCCCCTCAGTTTGTTTTATGACATTAAGAGTCTCTTTTGGTTTTTCTCCCTCCCGATCCCATCTTCTTTTATTTTTACCCCCCTTTCTTTTTAAATCAAGAGAAATTTGATCAATTCTTAATCTATCCCTAACCACAAATATTCAGTTCTAACTGAGCAAGTTACAGTGAAACCACAGATCCCAAACTCATTATGCAGTTTTTTTCCCTCCTACTTCTTTTTTTTCACACAACCCCAATTCTACCTGATTTCTTCTCTTTCCTAATCTGAAATGCCTCTGCTTTACCTATCACCAGTAACAGTTACTGAGTTCTGAGGCATCAATGATTTTCACCAATTTTAAAATGAATCAGACCTGCCACCTTGAACTCTTTTTCTATGGAACTACATTCCCAAGAGACTTCTTTTCAAGAGAAGTAATTTCATATTTTGTGGGAATGTGAATTAAAGTTCACTTCTTTTAAAAAAATAATTTGTTTTCCAAGTAATCTAATGTGTTCATTATTTGGTAATAAAAAAGGGTTCTAGAAAAAGTTAATAATTCTTCCTGAAACTCTATCATCACCTATGTCCAATAATTTTTCAGAATAATAAATGGAAAACCTCTGAGCTCAAGTGATGTTTGGCTCAAGTAAAGTCAGCTTTCATCAAATGAACAAAAAACTCAGCAGATTTTTTTAAAACAACTTATACCAAGTTTGGATTGTAACTGAAATTTTATTTCAGAAAGGAAATTTCAGTACATTAAATTACTTCCCAATGGCTAAAACAGGATTACAAACTCTCTTTGCTAAAATTGTACTGCTTTCTATAATATAATTTTGACATAGTTATTATCTATTAAAAATCTAAGTTATAACAAAAATTGGATACATATATATTTTATTTTTCATTTATTTTGAAAATTTATCTATACTATTATTTCATATAAATTCATATAATATTTCATATAATTTGGAAACACATTTTTCCCAAACACATTTTTCAAAAATGGATCTTTTCCTCACTAGAAACAAACAAACAAAAGAATCGATTTCTGGTTTAAAAAAAAAAATTAAGGTAACAGTATGCTTTTATTTTCTACCTAAATGTAAAGGATCCTTGGGAAGCATTTTAACTTCTGTTTGTAAGTTAATTTTCTCCCCAAATAAAGCACTATTCATTTTTATCTAAGGTCACTTTAATTCCATTATGCCACCTGGGTCCCCACATATGACTAAAACCACAAAAGAAATATCTCTGAAATTGGAAACAGATGTTGTCCTTGACTTCAAGAGCCATTAGTGGAGACTGCACAATTATGTCTGATAGTACCAGAAGAGGGGCTTTGGTTAATTTTTACTTGTTACGCATAGTTTTCTGAAACTAGTCTGTAAGAATCATATGAGATTCCACACATCAACTTATAACCATGGATACAGAACAAATTCCATGATTTCCATGATGGTAGGCACAGATTTTTAGAGTTATAAAATAAAGCTTCTTTCTCCCACTTCTCCTTCTTCATGGTCTATCCACCACTTAACCTGCACAATTATCTTTTCTTAAGACAAGTCTTACTCTTTATGTTGGAGCAAAAACATACAGAGCACTTAAGTAGCTTGTATAATATATTGCTCCCTTTTGAATAAAATAAATTATAACATATCCTGCATTAACTTAAAATATCTATTTTTCAGGACACCTGGGTGGTGTAGTCGATTTAGCATGGGACTCTTGATTTCAGCATAGGTCATGATCTCAGCATCCTAAGATCCTGCTCTGCACTCATCAGGGAGTCTACTTGAAGATCCTCTCCCTCTGCCTCTCTCCCCATGCTTGCACACACACACTCTCTCTCAAATGAATAAATCATTTTTAAAGATATTTTTTCAGATGCCACTTTAATATATATAAACAAAAACTGATAAAATTCACTAGTACTTATATATCATATATTTTAACTTACAAAATGACAATCAATATGATCTGATGTAAAAACATTGAAGTAGTGGATAATGTTTCACTGCAAAACATTCATTACCTAAGTTAAGATTAATATCAGGGAATTCAATTACATGTGTCTGAGGTTTATTTTCTATCATATTGGTTCTTTTGTGTTTTAGTAAAGGACAATCATGTAGGTCACTACAATTATGTTATTGTTTTAGCAATGAAATAATTTTTAACCATTAGTCAGCTATTTTACAAGCTAATTAATTTAATACTGCAGCCAAAGCACAATTGTGAGAGAATTTTAAGAGTATGGTTGACCAAACAATGTTTCATTCTCTATTTCCTACTATACTCATATTTAATTGGGGTATACAAAGAGTATCTGTTCAAGAAATTCACTCAAAATGTGAGCACAGTATTTACTACAATGCATGTTGTGTTTTGTGAATTTGCGTTTTGCATTTTATGTGTGTCTTATGATGGTTGACTGCCCCCACCACACTCTCTGTTCAAGTCCCTGAACAACTTCCAGTTTTATATAGCATCATATATATGCATATATATATTTATATGTATTTATACATATTATGTGTGTGTGTGTGTATGGTCTTCCTTGGGCACAAGCAGGATGGTGACAATAAGGCTAACAGAGACACTGAAATCATATAGCATTATTCTGTTAAAAAGTCTTTTTTTTTAATTTTTCAGAATATATGTGTAATTGTCTTAGGATATCATTAAATAAAAAAATCTTTAAAATATTAAAATACTAAAAATCCTATAGAAATCAACATATCCAGAATATACATATGCCTTAGAGACAACTTAGGGGTCTAAGTTCTCTATAATCTTAGAAACCCTGGTTGCTTCCTAAACATATGTTTGTAGGAAAGAGGACAAATGGAAATAAAAAGGGTGTTGAGACTAGGCATGGCGAAGAAGATGCTTCAGGAAAGATAGAAGTGTTGTAAATGAGCCAGAATAAGTTAAAATAAATTAGAAGGCAGAACACTGGAGGCAGCTAGACCTTTTCCCATTTGGGTTGATGGTGGATTGTCCCAAATGTATCTACATCTAATCCTTATTTCATATTGTTAATGTATTTAAAAATAAAATTATTTAATCATGACATTTCAATGAGGTGTTAATGTAGACAAATTCCCATTTGGAGCCTAACTAGTTGTCAGAATTAGGCCTTTCTATGTGTCTGAGAAAGAATGTGATGGGCAGAGAAAAATATGCATCTTTCCAAAATAGTATTTTGTTTGCTTTATACGACTAAGAATTGTGGGAGGAAAGATGAAGAAAACATTGAAACTAAGCCAAATGTAACTTAATAATTCTGTTATGGAAGTATGGGGCCTGACAAATGTACATCAGATTCCCTTACTGATCAACCATGCACTATCTTTGCATCTTCTTTAAGATAGTTCCCTGGAATTAGTCATTTAACTTAACTAACCTTTTCTGAATGAGACCCCAAGGTTCTACATTAACAGTAGGCTAGAAAGGGAAGGGATTCATCCAGAATATTATGAAGGAAAAAAAAAAGTCTATCTGCATTTTTAATTTACATATTTGTGACCCCATACATAGCAACATGATGTGTTGTTATCCACATATCAACTACAAAAATATAGACCGCATGGTGTCCAAGGAAGGAGTTGACAGGAGAATGCAGAGAGTCCACCAGGTAGATGCCTTGGTGGAAAAAAGTAGAGGGAATTGTTCCACTATGTACTTCTAACCTGGTCCACCAATACTTTATTCCTCATTTCCTTTCTCAACAGCAAGTGCTTCTCTGGTCATATGAAAAAACATATATTTCTACCTTTGTGGGTACAAAAACATTTGGGTACATATAATGTGATTATGTGATTACCCATGTAGAATATTTATTTATATGTAGCTATATAGAGATACAACATGTGTCTCCAAATTTAAGCTCTTGATTAAGATCACTTTAATTTGTAATTTAAGAGCATCTCCATTCTGAAGCTGATTTGTAAGGATATTTTGCTTTCTATACTTCACTCTTTTTCTTCATTTTCTTGCATTTTCTTTTGCTTTTTCCCCCATAGTTGCCTAACAGGCAAACCTAATGGTGCCTCTTATAAAACCTCCTTTTTAAACAGTCATTTTATTAGGAATTCTTTACTCTTGTGTAGGTTAAATTTAAATTAAATACAGCTGGGTCTTCTACAACTCAAGGCATATCTATACCTGACTAAATTTAATATAACTGCATCTACCACAAACTGTCAACACTCTAGTCAATATTAGATATGAGATGCATGTGTTTCTAGTCTTTGCACACACTAATTTCCATTGCTAGCCTTTCAAAGCCTCCAGAGACCAAGAATTGAGAAAGAAGATAACCAGAAAGAATCTTTATAAGAGTACTTTTTAATGGAAAAACTTTAAAAAGTGAATTGATTTATTTTTCCATAAAGTAGACAAGTTAGGGAAATGGGAGAGTTGAGTCCACTAATTACTATAATAAAGGACCTAAATTTATTAGTAGGGAAATGGATTATCAGATTATCCTCCAAAATAGCTCAGAGTAGAACATAAATCAGAACAATCTTCCAAACCATTCTCAAAAACGTACTTTGATCAGGAGTAAGTAAGAATTTTAAGATTCTGTAGATTGAAAAAAAAAAGAGTAACTACCTACAGGTAACATGAGATTTCAGCCATCAGTCTAATCTAACCTAGAAATTAAAGATGTGCTGTATGTTCTTAAAGGGAAAGACAGCCATGTTATCATAAAGAAGCCAAGTGATTTATAGTATTATATAATATTCATACTGTATGAGAGAATTTTAATTGAGTCCTTAATAGCTTTTGGAACAGAGAGCTCAAACCATACTATTCAATATAAAATACAGAATTTAGCAGAAAAGTCTAATTTTCATTAGCAAATAACTGAGCCATCAAGTATCTTAATATGGTGGTGCTTCAGAAATCTGGTTTTAGGAAGGCAGACTGATCACATCCAATATCAGCAGTCTTACCCACACACACCAAATCCCATAAATAATACATATGTAACATTGCTCAAAAGTGAA
The DNA here is from genome assembly GCA_003697995.1 of Taxidea taxus jeffersonii. Lineage (NCBI taxonomy): Eukaryota > Metazoa > Chordata > Mammalia > Carnivora > Mustelidae > Taxidea > Taxidea taxus. The sequence continues at coordinate 9,569 of ML103392.1, forward strand.
ATGAATACTGTTAGTGGTTCAGAGTGTGAGGAATCCATGAGAGACTGAAAAACAGAGTGATTGCATGGGTGTGCTTCATAGTATGGCCTGCACATTGAGCACTTTTTTTAAGCTATTGGGCTGTAATGACCCAGAAGGTTGCAGGAAATTTCAGCAGGACCATAGTGGCAGAACCCCAGAGAAAAGTACTTCCAGAGACATGAGAAGGATATGCAACTGGAATAGCAAAGTGAGAGAAACCAGAAAGCAAGAGTTGTCTATATCATCCCCTAAATCCAGGGCCAAGCAGAAGGGTATGGGATATCTTAACATCAGCAGGAATATTTATTGTAAGAGTTTGGGGAAATGAAACAAGGTAGTGATGAGTTGCATATCCTGTCTATCACCGTCCCCTCAAACAAAATGGACTATAACCTTCAAGTAGCTCTCAAACATCTCATAGGATGACTATCCAAGTAGAGCCTATCAGAAGCAAAGAACCTCAAGTGCAAATTTAAATATAAAATATAAAATCACCCAATATTTAAAAACTATCATCAGGGACAATAAATGTGAATAATATATAATGTGAATGGTTTAAACTAATCTGGACTATAGACACACTCATTCTGGACTTATATCCAGTTAAATTGATACTTATAAGAAACATATTAAAACCTAAATAAAATAGGTAAATTGAAAATAATGGAATGGAAAGTTTGATTTATATATGATGAATTAAACATATTATTGATCTTCCCATAAAATCCCTCAAAAATGAAAAAGAAAATAGGTATACAGAACAAGAGAACAGTGGGTAAAACATTAACACATTTTTCATAGGTAGAAAGCAGAAAGAAATTTTAGAAGAATTTAAAATATGAACATCAGGTGTCTCAAGAGGATAGTGCTAATGAGAAAGAAGTAAGCTAACTGATGTAGCATAATCCCCCAAAAGGCTCAGGATCAGAGGTGAGAGAAACTGTGTAAGGCAGGACTAAAACGAGGAGACTCATAGAAAATTGAATATGATGAAGTAAAAGAAGTCTATCATCCATGTGAATTTTTCAGAACTGACTAAAATTATCAACTCACATTTTTAAGAAGTTGGTTGAAACCCAAATAGATTAAATGCAGCTATCCCTGTCAGACAAATTTTCTCCCTCCTTTACTTCCTGAAATAAAACCACTGATTTGTTGGGGCCCTTTTGATTCACAGAGTTCCCTGAAATGTCTAGGCAGGGTGCCCTGGTGATTTGGAGAAGCTGAAATGAAATGATATGCAGTAGACTTCAATACTCTGTGGGAACTGGGGTTCAGGGGAACAGCTCAGTAAAACTCTGATGCTCTGGTTACTGTTACCACTGTAAGTGAATGTCCTATACCTCTGAGTCGTGAATCTTTTGTCTTCTACCAACGCCTATGAAACTATGGAAGCCTAACTTGTTAGCTTGCAAGAGGGTCAAACTCTCAGAGCCTTCACAGTTTTTGACAATTATTATCAAACAACATAGATTTGAAGATAAGAAACATCACTAGAGAAGATGAAATAAAGAAATATTTTATGAGTCATCCTAACAGGAAGACATCACAATCCTTAATCCATAGAAACATCAAAAAAACAAAATCAAACACAAACCAAAAAACAACAACAACACACATTTTGCAAACTTGACCTAAGTAACCTAGATAGAACACTGTACCTAATAGTAACATAATTCACATTTTCCTCAAGCATACAAGAAATATTTATCAAAGGATACCAGAATCTGGGGCAAAAAGGAAGCCTCAAAAGATTTGAGATTAATACATTTTAGATTATATCTTTTGATCAGATTGGAATTAAGCCAGAAATCAATAACAAAAGATGGGTAGAAACACTTGACATGTCTGGAAATTAAAGATATAGTTCTGAAAAAAACCATAGGTCCAAAAAGAAGTCAAAATGGAAATTAGATAATATTTTGAAATAAATAATGATAAAAGTACCACATATCAAAATTTATGGAATTACGCATTATGAAATGCAATACTTTCAAGACATTCTGGCTATTTATTTATTTATTTATTTATTCTTTTTTAGATATTTATATGTTTCATATATATTAAAAGGGAAGATAAAAAGCAATCAAATTTCAATGTTGAGATGCTAGAAAAATAATCAAACCTGAGGAAATAAAAATAAAGAAATAGTAAGTATAATAACATAAATTTATAGTATAGACAAAGTAAGAGAATAAACAGTAAAAATAATAACAAAGCCAAAAATTGTGGGATTGTTAACAAAAAGAATAACTAATAAAACCCTTAGTAAGACTGACCCATAAAAAAGAGAAAAGAACATAAATTATCAATATCATAAATTTAAAGTAGACACTATATATAGATTTGCCAGACATTAAACAAAATAAGAAAACATAAGAATACCAATAAAGTTGATCATTTGTAAGGAATAGATGAACTTTTCACTAAAAAATGACTAAGATGATGGATGAAATAGAAAATCTAAATAATCCTACACATATAAAAGAAATTTAATCTGTAATTAATATCCTCATCAATATAAAGAAAAAAACTGAAGATTACTAAGCCTTTCCCAGTTGATTTATTCCAGGAATTTAAGGAAGAAACAACATGTCTTAAGCTCTCAGTGAACAGCAAAATAGGGACACTTCATAACTTGCGGAACAAAAACCTTGGCTCCAAAACTTAACCAGAACATTAAAAGAAAGGAAAATTACAAACAAATTTCTTGACTAAGAGATGAAAGTATATTTAATCAGGTATAAGAAAAAAGAACCCAGTGATATAGACAAAATCCAATATGTTTCATCTAATTAATATCTATTTCAAAAGTGCAAGTATGGTTCAATATTAGAAAACAATGTCATTTCCTACACTAAAACAAGAGAGAAATTGCATATGATCATCTCAAAATATGTACAAAAGGTATATCATAAAATTTAACATCCATTTATGATAAAAATGTCTTAGCAAGATGGTAATGAAAAATAAGGTTCTTAATATTAATAAATAATATCTTTAAAACTCTATAACAAGGATCATATTCAATGATGAAATATTGAAACTTTCATCCCTCAAGTGAGACAAGGATGCTTACTCACAGCTTCTGTACAGTGTTGTACGGGAAGCACTAGCCAGTGAAATAAAAAACAAAACAGGTATAAGGTTTGTAAATGAAGAAGTGAAAAGCCATTATCCACAAGAGGCATGTTTGTTTACCTAGAAAAAACAAAAGAACCTATAGACAAACCAATAGGATTATTAGGCATAGTAAGTCACTGGATACAAGATCAATGTTAAAATATTAATTGTATTTCTATATAGCAGCCACCAAAAAAAAAGAAAAATTAACCACTTATAGTAGCACCCAGAAACATAAAAAATCTTTGAAAAATCTGACAAAGGATATGTATATCTTTATACTGAAAATTATAAAATACTGTTCAGAGACAATTTAAAGGACCTAAATAAATTGAGGGATATACCAAATCTTTGTATTGAGAGCCTCAATATTGTAAAGAGACGTTAATTCTCCCCAAATTAAACAACAGAGTCAAGGCAATTCCCGCCATTATTTCAGCAATATTTTTGACTGACCAGCTAGTTTTAAAATCCATAGGACATATTTCGCTAAGCATAATAAGTCAACTGGAGAAAGACAACTATCACATGATCTCCCTGATATGAGGAAGTGGAGATGCAACGGGGGTGGGAGTTAAGGTGGTAGGAAAAGTAAAAATGAAACAAGATGGGATCAGGAGGGAGACAAACCAAAAGAGACTCTTAATGTCATAAAACAAACTGAGGGGGGTGGGGGGGAGAGGGGTTGGGAGAGGGTGGTGGGGTTACATTATATGTTTAAATAAAGCTTAAATTAAAATAAAATAAAATCCATAGGACAATGAAAAAGCTTTTGCAACACAAAATCTGAGAATAGCCAAGGCATCTTTGAGAAGTAGAACAAAGCTGGTGGACTGACATTACCGGCTACCAAAACCCGTTTTGAAGTTACATTAATTAAGACATTGTGGTATCAACCCAAGAGAGACAAAGGAATCCCTGGCAAAGAATAGAGTCTAGAAACAGACCGCCATATATTTAGCCACTGTTTTTTTTTTCTTTTTAAGACAAACATGACACACAGTGTAATAAGAGAAAGTATGGTCTTATTCATAAATGGTGCCAGATGGATTGGATATTCATTCAGGAAATAAATGAATCCTGACCTCCTACTTCACCCTGGATAAAAAAAATAATAATAAAATAAATTCCAAATGGATGAAAGATCTAAATGTGAAAGGTAAAACAAAGTTTCCATAGGAATATATAGAAGAGAATATGATCTTGGAATAGGCAATATATTCTTCAACAGAACTCAAAAAGCAGTAATGATAAAAGAAAAGATGTTTAACTGAACTCTCAAAATTAAGAACTTTATTTATTTATGAACTTTAGTTCATCAAAGATATTAATAGAGTAGAAAAGCAACACAGAACCTAGATAAAACATATCCAATGACTCATATAAAGAAATTCCAAATTACCAGGAAAAAGATAGACAAAGCCATTTTTTAAATGGCAAAAGAAGACTTGAACAGACATTTCACAAAGAGACTATCAATGTGGCAATAAACTATGAAAAAAAAGCTCAAATTTAGTAGACACCAAGTGAGTGCAAATTATGGCCACAATGAGATACCACCACACAATGACCAGATGGAAAATGCCAATCATCCAGGATGTGAAATGAATGGAATCCTCCTACATTGCTGTGCATGACAGTGCAAATTGGCACAAACATTCTGGAAAATTGGCAATGTTTATGAAAGCCAGACATACGTATTTTCTATGACCCAGCAATTTCACTTCTAGCTACATACCCAAGATAAATGCACACAAATATTCTCCAAAATTCATTGATTAAAATACTCAACACAACAGTATACACAATAGCCTAAAAATGCATTACCCAAATACCTATCAATGGTAGAATTGATAGATATATCATATACTCGTAAAGTGGACTATTTATACAGTGAGGATATGGACTGAAATTTCTATAGCTACGTACAACAATATGGATAAAACTCACCTATATAATCCTGAGTAAAAGAAGGCAGACACACAAAGGTATATTCAGAATGGTTTCATTTATATAAATTATGAAAAGACACAACTGATCAATGCTATTATGAAGCAAGAACACTGATTATTCGGGGCACCTGGGTGGCTCAGTGATTTAAAGCCTCTGCCTTCGGCTCAGGTCATGATCTCAGGGTCCTGGGATCAAGCCCCGCATTGGGTTCTCTGCTCAGTGGAGAGCCTGCTTCCCCCTCTTTGTCTCTGCCTGCCTCTCTGCCTACTTGTGATCTCTTGTCTGTCAAATGAATAAATAAAATCTTTTAAAAAAAAAGAATTCTGATTATTCATCAAAGATGGGAGACTGACCAGAAGGAAGCATAGTATAGCTTCTGAAGGGATAATCACATTCAGTATCTTAATATGATACTGTTGGTTACATGGGTAGGTTTAGTTTGCAAAAATTCATCAAGCTGTGTATTAATGATATATGTATTTTTCTTTGTGTCTACATCAATAATTAATAGTTTTTTGGTATAGCAGTTATCTGAAAGAAAAATACCTCATTGTTAAGTTCCTAGAAAAAGTGTTTATCAGGAAATATACTGGACCTTTTTAGAAAAAATACCTGTAAATCTTTATTTAGTAAACATAAAAGAAAACTAAAATGAATAGAGAGCTATAATGTGTTAGTGTTTGGGTATACAGAATACTGTAAAAATGTCCATTTTTCTTTATTTGTCTATAATTTCAGTCTATCCCAAACCAATGCACAAAAATTGTTTCTTATGGCTATTGACAAATTGACTAAATTTATATGGAGTCAGAATAGCCAAGGCAACTTAAAAAAAAATTTTTTCTTACTCTACCAAGCAGCAGAATAAAAAATTTAAAGCCTACATGTGGTCATGAATATTAACTAAACTTATTGTAAACATCATTTTGCAATGTACACATATATCAAATCATTATCTTCTACACCTAAAACTAATAAATTGTTTTATGTCATTAATATCTCAATTTTTAAAAATAAAAAAATCCCAGGAAGAAAAAATAAAAACTGGTAAACTTACAAACACAAATAATGCACTGGGTAATAGTATTCATCACTTAGATAATAAGACAAAGAATTGGTATTCAGAATACATGAGATAATTCTACAGGTGAAAGAAAAACATTTATTGACATAGCAAAGCATATATATGCACAGGTAATCCATAGAAAATAAAAAGCAAAAGACCAATAAAACCATAAAAATCAACAGGGAAATTAAAATTAAAATTTAAAAGCTAATACTTTTTTTAACCTTTAGATTAGCAAAAAATGACAAGTTGATTATATCAAGCATTGGTGAGAGGGTGAGCAAAAAAGTCATATATACTGCTAGAAAAGTAAACAGTGAATTGCTAGGAGTATAAATTGGTAAAGATATTTTGAAGGGAATGTGGCATTATCTTACATTGCCACTTCTCAGTACTATATTTACCCTAAAAAATTACTTCCACATGTATGAATAAATTTGTACAAGAATATTCCTTATGTTATTGCTGATGCTAAAAGCAGGGGTAGAAAGGAGAGAAAAAAATATTTAATTGAGCAGTTGCTAAGTACACTGTAGTTCAATGTAGCTACATCTATTGATGTAGCCATATATTATATAAAATTTTGCAATAGTGGTTAAGGTAAATCTATAGGTCCTAGCTTTCTCATCATAGCTTTCTGTGTACTTATACTGTGGAGGTAAATTCACATGCAGTAACAAGATTAGATCTTCAAGGTCAAGTGTAAAAAAGCAAGTTGAAGAAAATACTACTTCATTTAATGTAAAAATGCAGATTAAAAAGAATAGAAATACACAATAAAATCTTTCCCTTCATATACAAATATTTTATATAAATTCACAGAAGAAAGGTCTAGATGAATAGCCATGCACACACACATACAAACACTGGTGAGAGTGACTATCAGAGTTAGGAGGGGATGGGCATTTGAAAGGGATCATCAAAGGACAATGTAATGGACATCTGTTATTTTTACTCTCCAGTACTTACTCTCCTATCTTAAAGTCCACTGATTCTGCTTTTGGGGAAACCTCCTGGATAACCAATAGGAT
>ML103392.1:17162-80306 GCA_003697995.1 Taxidea taxus jeffersonii
GGGTGAACCTGAGCAGTCCTCATCCAAGACTGAAATAGGTAAACGAAACCCAAGCAATCAATATCTTCCAGTTCCGTAGAAACAGTGAGTGGCTCAGGACTATAAATCAAAACAAATTAGCGTCAATTCTGGAAACTTTAAAAGCTATTATAAAACACAAAACTGGAAGGAGGAGAGTAGAAGAACATATCTCATTTTGCAACCCAAGAGCAAGAGCTTGAGAACATGCCAGCTTTGTGGGGACAGTACTAAGATCTACATAAAGAGAGAATTGGGGTCCTGCCGCCATTCAAACCCTGGGGAAGCCAGGGGCTCCCTCATAATAATCAGTAACTCCCTGCAAGTGGGGAAGACATTTGGGTTTACTTCTCAGGCATTTCCCACCAAAGTTTCCTTCAATAGAGATTCCTTGGGGTGTGCCTGGGTGGTTCAGTTGGTTAAGTGTAGGACTCTTTATTTTGGCTCAGGTCATGATTTCAGGGTTATGGGATTGAGCCCCATGTTGGGCTTCACACTTAGCTCAGACTCTGTGAGATTCTCTCTCCCTGGCCCTCTGCCCCTCCCCCACTCACTCTAAAGTAAGAAAGGAAAGAAGGAAAAATCTTTTAAAAAATAGAGATTTCTTATCTTTTTTTGTTATAACTTTGATTGGGAAAATTTGTTCTTATACTATACAATATTTCTAATATCCACTTATTCTAATGAGTTTAATATTTTTATTTGAGGTTGTATTAAAGTATTGGAGATAGAGGCACCAGATATTTTTCAAAATATTATACATTACCAAAGAAGTAATCACTTCAAGTCCTTTTTAGAATTACATGGATATAATTAATACATATGTATGATTAGAAAGTAAAAATTATCACTGGAACCCAACAAGATCCTAGACTAAACAACAGAAAATGGTGCAGTTAATTTTCCAAACTCCTTCTCCCCCCATTATTGCTAACAAAAAGTGGGGGTCTTTCTGTTAAAATGTTGCTCTCCAAAATGCCAACATGGGCAGTGTGAAATTTATAGGTAAAGAGACAAAGCGACTTCTTGTAACTGTTGTACTTGCCTGAAAAGAAAATTACATCTTTGAATAGGACCTTTAAGATAAAGGCTCTTTTGTAATCTTCCCTTTTCTCCTTGTGCTTTACATTCTGGTCTCTTTTCTCAAGCCCCTCTAGGAGATGGAGCACAAGAGGACCCATTCACTCCCTCTCCCTGTGTTTCTGCTCTCCTTCCAGGCAGCTGGGCTCTTTCCCGAAATGGAGGACGTGGCAGTATTCAGCTGGGCGTTTTCTACTTCAGTTTTTCCCTTTGCGATTCATTTTACCCATTTCTAATAAGACCATTGAGAACGTGGTTTTCTCTTGAAGAAAAAAAAAAAAAAAAAAGAAGAAGAAGAAGAAGTTTGGTTCTTCCTCGATGGCCATTGAGCCTAAATGTTCACATAGACGGATGGTGTTTCTTTGTGAAAGCATGACATTCATCATTCCAGCCTCGCCACAGAGGTGCTGATTGTGGGATGGAGACACCTGTTTATTGCAAAACGTGCCTCGTCCGCAGTCATTTCGCATGTGTGCTAATAGGCCAATGGATAATTGTTGATGGTAATAACTGTCGGTTTCTAGATACCAATCTGACTTAACAAGTTACATAAAAATGTGTAGTTTATATTCTCCTTGTGTATTATTTCCATGGCTACTCAGTCCCTCAATTATTTTGTGAAATGACACTGTTGTTTACAATGCTGGATTTGTATAACAAAAACAAACAGGTGGTCTGTCTGCCACAAACTGGCAAGCCAGATTGTTAATTGTAAATTAATCTCGAGGAAATACCTGGGGTGGGGTTTAGCATCAATTTATGTAGCAAAGGAGTCATTTTGTAATCCGAAGCCTTCTTGGAAAACTATGTCATTAGTAAATTGAATTGTACATTAAAAAGACAAAACAAAACAAGTTAAAATGACACGTGCACTCACCTTTTTATTTTCTTGGACTTCAAAGGCATAATGCAGACGCAGACGGAACTACAGCATCCCACGATGGGTCATTACAAGGCGCCTCTGTGTCTTTGTTTTATTTTTTTTTAACTTTAATTTCCTATTCTCACTCTTATTTCCATTCTCCTACCTATTCTAATTGCCTTAATTCATGTCCTTAAAATATATGCCTCCTTCAAAATAAAAAGTTTTCTTTCATGTCTTTTTTTAACTTTAAACTGATATATTGCTTTGATCTTGTTTTGATGCTTACTCTTCACTCCACATCGATCTAGTCATATTATTGTCTGCTTACTACTGACTGCAGCAGTGTTCCCTCGAACAGTATTATTCCATTTTGCTTATAACATTCCCTTTCTACTGAATTCAATGAAGGTTTCTTTGCTCCTGCAAATCACGCTGCACTGAATGTTCTCTCACACATCCATTTGTAACGCTCCTGTGGGACTTATTTAATTCAACAGATATGTATTTAGCATCCAATAAGTGTCATGCACTATTCTAGGCATGCAGGATATGTCACTGAACAGAAAAGAAATTGAAAGCCCTGGCCTCAAGGAGTTTATGTGCTAGGGGTTTTTCTCTAGAGAATATATCCAGGAATGGGACTGCTGGATTTTATGCATACAGAGTCTTAATTTCATTGTCAGAATCCCCTCTGAAATACTTTTACTGAGTTAAAACATGAATAATATATGAGTTCCCTTTCTCCCTGCCCAAACCTGGTTGACACAGGGAATTACACAACTCTCTCATATTTGCAACCTGATAGAAATAGCATGGTGTATCATTTCTCGGATTTCCAGGAAGCTTGATATTTCTACACAGATCTTTAAACCACATGTGTGAGCTGCGTATTCATCCAATTTTTCTTTCATTTCTTTATTTTCAAATATTAAGATTTTTTTCATCAGAAAATAAGAGAGATGAGGGAAAGAGCTAGAAAAAAGACAGCAAACCCAAAATAAGAAGGCAAGAAGTGAATAGTATGTAAATAATGTCAGGCTCAAAGAAATAGAGAAAAATGACCACAGTAAAACAATAGATCTGACATTTTTTTTTAATGGTTCCTTGGAAAAAACTACATAAAATAGAAATGGTAAGAGGTAATGAAAAACAAAAAGAAGGTACAAATAAACAAAATTCAGAATAAGAAGAGACAAGCGACTAGAGATACAATCGTGGTGTTAAAATTAGATCTACATATAATAAATAAATTTGGAAAAGTTAGACAAGAAATTATAACCTTGGAAATAACATGGAATAACATGTCAAATCATTACAAAAACAGATAAAACCTAATATATAAATTTTTATTAGGTAGAAATTAAAATGGTGATTTAAAGAAAAAACAAAAAATAGGCCCACAAAGTTTGTGAGTAACTTTGAAACAGTTGTTAATGATGACATATACAAGTCGTTACAGAATACATTTTATTTATTGTTTTAAGTTTTTATTTAAATTCCAGTTAGTTGACATACAATGTAATATTAGTTTCAGGTGTACGATGTAGCGATTCAACACTTAGTTCATCACCCAGTGCTCATCACAAGTGCCCTCCTGAATCTCCATCACCTATTTCACCCATCCCCCTACCCACCTCCCTTCTGGTTTAACCATCAGTTTGATCTCTATAGTTAAGTGCCTATTTCTTGGTTTGCCTCCTGTTTTTCTTTTTTCCCCTTTGTTCACTTGCTTTGTTTCTCAAATTACACATATGGCAAAGAACAAATAATCCAATCAAGAAATGGGCAGAGGACATGAACAGACATTTCTGCAAAGAAGACATCCAGATGGCCAACAGACACATGAAAAAGTGCTCCACATCACTGGGCATCAGGGAAATACAAATCAAAACCACAATGAGATACCACCTCACACACCAGTCAGAATGGCTAAAATGAACAAGTCAGGAAATGACAGATGCTGGTGAGGATGTGGAGAAAGGGGAACCCTCCTACACTGTTGGTGGGAATGCAAGCTGGTGCAACCACTCTGGAAAACAGCATGGAGGTTCCTCAAAAAATTGAAAATAGAGCTACCTTATGACCCAGCAATTGCACTACTGGGTATTTACCCTAAAGATACAAACGTAGTGATCCAAAGGGGCACGTGTACCCGAATGTTTATAGCAGCAATGTCCACAATAGCCAAGTTATGGAAGGAATCTAGATGTCCATCAATAGATGAATGGATAAAGAAGTGGTATATATATATATACAATGGAATACTCTGCAGCCATCAAAAGAAATGAAATCTTACCATTTGCGACGACATGGATGGAACTAGAGGGTATTATGCTTAGTGAAATAAGTCAATCGGAGAAAGACAACTGTCATATGATCTCCCTGATATGAGGAAGTGGAGATGCAAAGGGAATGGAGGTTAAGGGGGTAGGAAAAGAATAAATGAAACAAGATGGGATCAGGAGGGAGGTAAACCAAAAGAGACTCTTAATGTCATAAAACAAACTGAGGAGGGTGGGGGGAGAGGGGTTGGGAGAGGGTGGTGGGGTTACATTATATGTTTAAATAAAAATAAAAATTAAAAAAAAATTTTTTTAAATTACACATATTGGTGAAATCATATTGTATTTGTCTTTCTCTGACTAACTTATTTTACTTAGCATAATACTCTCTAGCTTCATCCATGGACTTGCAAGATTTCATTCACTTTATGGCTGAATAATATTCCATTGTATATATAAACCATATCTTTATCCATTCATCGGCCAATGGACACTTGGGCTCTTCCCATAATTTAGCTATTGTAGATAACACTGCTATAAACATCAGGGTGCATGTATCCCTTTGAATTAGTATTTTTTTATTTCGGGGGTAAATACACAGTAGTGCAACTGCTGGATCATGGGGTATCTCTATTTTTAACTTTTTGAGGAAACTCCATACTATTTTCCAGAGTGGTTGCATGGGTTTGCATTCCCACCAACAGTGCAAGAGGATTCCCTTTTCTCCACTGCCTCACAACAAATTGGCCAACCTGGGAGAAATGGATAAATTCCTACAAACCTATAAACTACCAAAACTAAAATATGAAGAAACAGAAAACTTGAACAGACAAAAAACTAGCAAAGAAATTGCATCAGTAATCAAAAAACTTCCAACAAACAAAAGTTTAAGTTGGAGGGCTTCATACACAAATTCCACCAAACATTTAAAGAAGAGTTAATACCAAGGGTGCCTGGGTGGCTCATTTCGTTCAGTATCTAACTCTTGATTTGGCTCAGATCATGGAATTGAGCTCCATGCCGGGCTCACACTGGGCATGGAGACTGCTTAAGATTCTCTCTCTCCCACTGTCCCTTCTTGCCCCCTATTTGAGCTCACACATGCATGCACTTTCTCTCTCTCTAAAAAATTAATTAATTAGTTAATTAATTGATTAATTAAGGTTTATACCTATTCTTCGCAAACTATTTCAAAAAACAGAAAAGAAAGGGAAACTTCCGAATTCATTCCATGAGACCAACATTACCCTGATACCACAAACAGATAAAGATTCCACTAAAAAAGAGAACTATAGACCAATATCCTTGATGAAGATGGATACAAGAATTCTCAATAAAATACTAGTAAACTGAATCCAACAATATATCCAAAAAAGTCATTCACCATAATCAAGTGGGACTTATTCCAGGGTTGCAAGTGTGGCTCAATATTGGCAAATCAATCAATGTGATAGAGTACATTAATAAAAGAAAGGATAAGAACCATATGATTTTTCAATAGATGCAGAAAAAGCACTTGACAAAGTACAACCTCCATCCATTATAAAAACCCTCAGCAAAGCAGGTTTAGAAAGAACATACCTCAACATAACAAAGGCCATATATGAAAAACCCACAGCTAATATCATCCTCAGTGGAAAAATACTGTGAGGTTTTCTTTATAGTCAGAAACAAGATAGGGATGTCCATTTCACCACTGTTATTTAATAGAATACAGTTTTTAAAAAAGGAAAGTTGAACATCTTGTTTAATGATGCTAAGAAAATTATTTCAAAACCAACAAGGACAGTATATTAAAAGAACAAACAAGTTTAAAAAAAAAACTTTGAAATTCCATTTTTGTCCATGAAGAACTAACTACTGTGGGAAATGCTCTCCTGACAAAATTACAAAACCAGCCAAAAGATATGAAGACAGAACAGGACAATAATTTCCAAGGAAAGGGAAAAATGAGGTGAGCTCCATGATTGACTAAGTACCTCTTAGAGACGGTTTTGAGGCTGTAGCACACAGAAAGGAGACCCAGAGCCCAGTGGTCTTCCTGTGTCGAGGAGATAGAAACTGACATTCAGCAAACCATGGAGTCTAGAACTGTGGGACAGGGTCTTGAGAGGAGGGGTCTGCACAGAGAAGTAGTTCTGTAGGTCTGCACAGGAATCCTTTGGGACTCCTGCTAAGTACTCCACTACATATATGAGAACCCATGTAAGAGCTACCAGAAAGCAGAACAACTTCCTGGGCTTTACAGAAGATCTTGAGTAATCTGCACTGCTACTAACCAGAGTAGAGGGACTGCATAAGGATGGAGTATTAGACAAAAATTTCATGCATTAAGTGTCTTGCCTTAAGAGTAAGATTAATTGAACAGTGGCAGGGGGCAGAGGGGAGATGGCTGCTCTGGACTAGCACTAGCAAAACGTAAAAGAGATCCTTGAAAACTCATACAGATCCCAGGGAATTTAACTGCATGCCAGAACAAAGCCAAATGTTCTTTAAAATGACCAGCATGAGTGAGATAATCTCAACTATAATAAAAAATTACCAAAAGCAAAAAAGCAGGATAAAACGATCCATAACTGAGATTAAAATCAACCAATAGGGGCGCCTGGGTGGCTCAGAGGGTTAAGCCGCTGCCTTCGGCTAGGGTCATGATCTCAGGGTCCTGGTATCGAGTCCGCATGGGGCTCTCTGCTCAGCAGGGAGCCTGTTTCCCTCTCTCTGCCTGCCTCTCTGCCTACTTGTGATCTCTCTCTCTGTCAAATAAATAAATAAAGTCTTTTAAAAAATAAATAAATAAATAAATAAATAAATAAAAATAAAATCAACCGATAAAATGAGAACCAAGAGAGATGATGGAATTAGTAGGAAAGGATACTGAATTTTCTGTCAGTATAAATTTGTTCCACATGATCATGAAGGTAATGGAAAATATGAAAACAATGAGGAGAGGGGGGAAAAGATATAAAAAAGATAAAAATGGAACTTCTGAAGTTGAAAACTAAAAAATCTAAAATTAGACACTGCAGCAGGTCGGACACCATGAAAGGAAAGATATGTGAACTAAAAGACAAAGCAATAAAAATCTAAAAATAAAACAGAAAGTGAAGAAAACTAAAATCTTCAGAGACCTGTGAAATGATATTTAGCAATCCAATATGGTACCAAGTGAAAACTGGAAGAAGGAACAGAAGTAACAAGAAAATAAATTCAAGAAATAATAGCTGAAATTTTTCCAAATGTGATGAAAACTCTAAGTTCTCAGATCCACAAAACTCAGCAAACCCAAAGCAGAGTAAATATCAATAAAATCATAGAAGACTATATCATGTACACAGAAACAAATATAAGAATGACAACAGAGTTCTCACGGAGGCTAAAAGTGCAATACAACTTTAAAGTGCTGAAAACAGGGCGCCTGGGTGGCTCAGTGGGTTAAGCCTTTGCCTTCATCTCAGGTCATGATCCCGGGGTCCTGGGATCCAGTGCCACATCAGGCTCTCTGCTCAGCAGGGAGCCTGCTTCCCTTCCTCACTCTCTCTGTCTGCCTCTCTGCTTGCTTGTGATCTCTCTCTGTTAAAAAAATAAATAAAAACTTTAAAAAAAATAAAGTGCTGAAAACAAAATTGTTGTCAGCGTAGACATGTATGCCCAGAGGAACTCAATTTCAAAAATGAAAGTGAACTTCCTTCCTGCTTCTAATCATTTATGAGTTGGAGTGGGGTTCTATGTCTCAGGCCCAGGGCATGAGGTAGAGGAAGCAGTTAGCGGTCATTGCCATGTTTGCCTTGGGCCCAATGGAGGTGGACACGGTGCACTGTGAAGCATGGCATGGCAGGAGGGGGCTCTGATTTCCAGGGTCCACTGTGGAATGGGAAGCCCACACCTGTCTATAGACCAAGAGGCAGGGATGGATGTGGCCCTCACAGGCCAGTGGCTGTGTTTGGGGGAGAGAAAGAAGGGTGATTCAGGGGGAAATTTAAGGCAGGACGGTCGGACTGCGGCTGGCAGACTGTCACCACCTGCAGCTGCAGTGTCAGATGAGTCTCCTGTTGTTCATTTGATGTATCCATTGAACTAAATTCATAGCGTAAAAAAGAAAAAAAATCCAGATTGAGATGACTTTAATGGGGAATTCTACTAACTTTAGGGAAGAAATAATAATCCCATAAGAACTCTTCCCAAATATAGATGAAGAGAGAATGCTCCTCACTCTTTTTACAAGGTCAGCATTAACTAGATAACAAAATCAAACAGAATAGAAATGGGGGGTGGGGAGAGATAGACATTCTTCTTCATAGATTTAGCCTCAAAAGATAGTAACAACATTTTAGCAAATCTAATCCAAAAATCAATAAAACACAATAATACATCATGGTTAAGTTGGCTTTATCCCAGAAATGAAAATTTGGTTCCACATTAGAAAATCAATCGATGTAATCCACAAAATTAATAGACTGAAAGACAAATTTTTTATTATCTCAGTAGATAAAGAAAATATGTTGGCAAATTTAATAAACCCTTATAGTAAAACCTCAAAACAGACTAAGAATGAAAGGGAACTTCCTCAACCTCATAAAAAGCATCTATAAAAAATTGATAACTAATATCATAATTAGTAGTAAAATGTTGAGAGTTTTCTCTTGATTCACAAATAAAGCAAGATGTCTGCTCTCACCACTCCTGTTTTATATTATACTAGAGGTCCTCCCCACATCACTAAGGTAATGAAAATAAATAAAAGGCAAATATTGACAAGGAATAAGTAAAACTGTATTTGTAAACAAATTTGTAATTTGTATTGGTATTTGTAATTTGTAAAACTGTATTTGTAATTTGTAAAAATAAATTTGTAATTTGTAATTACCTGATCATGTAAGTTGAAAACTTGTAGGAATTTGGGACGCCTGGGTGGCTCAGTTGGTTAAGCAGCTGCCTTCGGCTCAGGTCATGATCCCAGGATCCTGGGATCGAGTCCCACATCAGGCTCCTTGCTCGGCAGGGAGCCTGCTTCTCCCTCTGCCTCTGCCTGCCACTCTGTCTGCCTGTGCTCGTTCGGTCTCTCTCCCTCTCTCTCTGACAAATAAATAAAATCTTTAAAAAAAAAAAAAAAAGAAAACTTGTAGGAATTTACCCAAAATCTAGTATCTTAACTGAGTTTATGAAGTTTTCAAGACACAAGATCAATATATAATAATCAATCATATGTTCATGTACAAGCACAAATTACCAAAAATTGAAATAAAATACTGATACAATTAATAATAGCAGCAAAAGTAACAATATGAGAGGCTCCTGGGTGGCTCAGTCAGTTATGCATCTGTCTTCAGCTGGGGTTATGATCTCAAGGTCCTGGGATCGAGCCCCACATCAGGCTCCCTGCTCAGTGGGGAGTCTTCTTCTCGGTCTTACTGTCCTTCTGTGTTCTCCCTCCCTCTCTTTATCAAATAAATTAATAAAATCTTAGAAAAATAAAAAAAAACAAAAACATGAAATACAAAGAAAGAGAAATTTAAGAAAAATTGCAACATCTGATCATTGACATCTATAAAAGAAACATTTAAACAAACACCTTGTTTATTAATCAGAAGAGTCAATATTATCAGCATGTCAACATTTCTCATATTAACCTATGAATTCAATGTGATACCAATCAAAATCCCAACAGACCCTTTTTGTGGAAAAAGCTGATTCTTAAATTTACATGGAAATGTAAAAAGCCCACAATAATATTATAAAATACAAACCTGAAGGACTTATACTATCTGACTTTAAGGCATACTATCAAGCTACAGACTTCAAAACAGTGCAGGATTAATTACGGAATGAATAAATCATGGGAATTTAAAGTATAGCATAAGGAACATAGTTAAATACATTGTAATAATTTGTATGGTGACAGATGGTAGCTATGTTAATGGTGAGCATAGCATAACACAAAGAGAAGTTGAATCACTGTGTTGTACACCTGAAACCAAAGCAACATTGTGGGATTCCCGGATGGCTAAGTCAGTTAAGCATCTCGATCCGGCTCAGTTCATGATCCCAGGGTCCTGGGATTGAGTCTTGGGCTCCTTGCTCAGTGGGGAGCCTGCTTCTCCCTCTGCCTGCCTCTCCCTCTGCTTGTACTCTCTCTTTCTCTCTGAGAAATAAAATCTTTTTAAAAATTTAAAAAAATAAAGCAACATTATGTGTCAACTATACTCAAATAAAAATAATTAAACAGTGCAGGACTGACATAAGGATGTCTCTATGAATCAATAGAATAGAGTCCAGAAAACAACCCACATATATATTGTTACTCTTGAACAAAATTATCAGGATGATTCAAAAGGGAAAGGATAAACTTTTCAATAAAAGAAGCTGAAACAATTAAATATTTTTATAGGAAAATAATGAATCTTAACTTTTACCTCATATCAAATATAAAACTTCATTCAACATGCATCATAGACTTAAATGTAAAACCAAAAACTATAAGTTTTTTTTTTAAGTAAAAACAGGAGAGAAATTGCATTAGACTATGATTTCGTAGATAGGAAAAAATTCTTAGATAAGACAGTAAAAACCAGAAACCACAGATAAATATTTTTTTAATCTTCTTTTTTTTATTTAAGCTTTTTTTATTTAAACATATAATGTAACCCCACCACCCTCTCAGAACCCCTCTTCCCCCCACCCCCCTCAATTTGTTTTATGACATTAAGAGTCTCTTTTGGTTTGTCTCCCTCCCAATCCCATTTTGTTTCATTTTTTCTTTTCCTACCACCTTAACCCCGACCCCCATTGCATCTCCACTTCCTCATATCAGGGAGATCATGTGATAGTTGACTTTCTCCAGCTGACTTATTTCACTAAGCATAATACGCTCTAGTTCCAGCCATGTCGTCACAAATGGTAAGATTTCATTTCTTTTGATGGCTGCATAGTATTCCATTGTATATATATATATATATACCACTTCTTTATCCATTCATCTATTGATGGACATCTAGATTCCTTCCATAACTTGGCTATTTTGGACATTGCTGCTATAAACATTCAGGTACACGTGCCCCTTCAGATCACTAAGTTTGTATCTTTAGGGTAAATACCCAGTAGTACAATTGCTGGGTCATAAGGTAGCTCTATTTTCAATTTTTTGAGGAACCTCCATGCTGTTTTCCAGAGTGGTTGCACCAGCTTGCATTCCCACCAACAGTGTAGGAGGGTTCCCCTTTCTCCACATCCTCGCCAGCATGTCATTTCCTGACTTGTTCATTTTAGTCATTCTGACTGGTGTGAGGTGGTATCTCATTGTGGTTTTGATTTGTATTTCCCTGATGCCCAGTGATGTGGAGCACTTTCTCACGTGTCTGTTGGCCATCTGGATGTCTTCTTTGCAGAAATGTCTGTTCATGTCCTCTGCCCATTTCTTGATTGGATTATTTGTTCTTTGGGTGTTGAGTTTGCTAAGCTCTTTATAGATTTTGGATACTAGCCCTTTATCTGATATGTCGTTTGCAAATATCTTCTCCCATTCTGTCAGTTGTCTTTTGGTTTTGTTGACTGTTTCCTTTGCTGTGCAAAAGCTTTTGATCTTGATGAAGTCTCAATAGTTCATTTTTTCCCTTGCTTCCCTTGCCTTTGGCGTTGTTCCTAGGAAGAAGGTGCTGCGGCTGAGGTCGAAGAGGTTGCTGCCTGTGTTCTCCTCAAGTATTTTGATGGATTCCTTTCTCACATTGAGGTCCTTCATCCATTTTGAGTCTATTATCGTGTTTCATTTTTCTGCATGTGGCTGTCCAATTTTCCCAACACCATTTGTTGAAGAGGCTGTCTTTTTTCCATTGGATATTCTTTCCTGCTTTGTCGGAGATTAGTTGACCATAGAGTTGAGGGTCTATTTCTGGGCTCTCTATTCTGTTCCATTGATCTATGTGTCTGTTGGTGTGCCAGTACCATACTGTCTTGATGATGACAGCTTTGCAGTAGAGCTTAAAGTCTGGAATGGTGATGCCACCAACTTTGGCTTTCTTTTTCAATATTCCTTTGACTATTCGAGGTCTTTTCTGGTTCCATATAAATTTTAGGATTGTTTGTTCCATTTCTTTGAAAAAATTGGATGGGATTTTGATAGGCATTGCATTAAATGTGTAGATAGCTTTAGGTAGCATAGACATTTTCACAATATTTATTCTTCCAATCCATGAGCATGGAACATTTTTCCATGTCTTTGTGTCTTTCTCAATTTCTTTCATGAGTACTTTATAGTTCTCTGAGTATAGATTCTTTGCCTCTTTGGTTGGGTTTATTCCTAGGTATCTTATGGTTTTGGGTGTAATTGTAAATGGGATTGACTCCTTAATTTCTCTTTCTTCTGTCTTGTTGTTGGTGTAAAGAAATGCAACTGATTTCTGTGCATTGATTTTATATCCTGACACTTCACTGAATTCCTGTACAAGCTCTAGCAGTTTTGGAGTGGAGCCTTTTGGGTTTTCCACATATAGTATCATATCATCTGCAAAGAGCGATAGTTTGACTTCTTCTTTGCCGATTTGGATGCCTTTAATTTCTTTTTGTTGTCTGATTGCTGAGGCTAGGACTTCTAGTACTATGTTGAATAGTAGTGGTGATAGCAGACATCCCTGCTGACCACAGATAAATATTAATAGAGTATATCAAAATTAAAAACTCTTGTTCCTTCAAGACACTATACAAAAAATTGAAAGGCAAGCTACAGATTAGGAAAATATATATTTAAATTTTGTATCCAGAATGTAAATTAACTCCTTATCCACTTAAAAGAAGATATGCAAAAAAAGAAGATATGGACAAAAATGCGCATAAAAATGTTTATTATCATTAGTCATCAGGGAAATGCAAATTAAAATTATAATGAGATACAAAAAAAATAGCACATCCAGATATGATCTGGATTAGTCTATGGTTTATCATTGGAAAATGCTCAAAAATAACAGGAGAACCTTAGCAGATAAAGAAAAAGAAGTTGCTAATTCCTATATACAATTAAAAACAAAATATGAATGACAAGGAAAGGGGGGCAGAATTCTTTAACTTAATAAAGGCCAGTTGCAAAAAAAATTTATCAAACATGCTTAACTGGAAGATAAAAATAATAACCTTCATATTTCATCTCCTTTAATAGAAGGAGTCAGATGAGTTTGATGTCTACCTTACATACAAGGAGCTAGATGAGCTTTCTCATAATTGATGAGACAGGGAGCTAGTTGAGGATGTTTGCTTTCTTTGCTTTTGTTCAACATAGTAATGTTAAGGCCCTTGCCCAAGCAATTGGGAAAGAAAATTGATGAGGCATGAAAGAAAAGACTAAAAAAAAAATCATGTTTTGGAAGATATGTGAGTATCTTCGTAGAAACCCCAACAGAAAGGGCAAACTAATTCAATTTATAAAACCTATAATCTGATAAAAATCCTCGTTGTGGGGATGGAAGGGTTGGGGCAGCATTCAGGGAAGTAATTCCAGAAGAACCTGGAATGCTGTTAAGCAAGAAGGAATAAAGGACTCATCTCACCTGTTAGGCTTGGGTTCCCTCTGAAAGATTCTGAGGAGAGTCTAAGGGAAGCTAAAATCAGTTCTGGATTGGCTGCTGTTTTTAAGGAGGAATTCAAAGATGCAGGGATTAACTAGCGATTTGGTGCTTTCTTAAGGTAAATGTGGCTAAGCAATTGGGTATCTTCTGTAATTAATGAAACAAGTAAAGCAGATCTGGGGCATCATGTGAGAGAACAGTAATCATTCAAATTGGATTTTTTGTGGCATTTTACAACTGCAGCATGACCTTGGGAGATACAATGTTGTTAACTTTGCAGCTGACTTTATCTGTGTCTGTCCTCCGGTACTGATTAATGGCTGAGCTGCTTCTTGCGTTTTTATTTAAAGACAATTTTCACTCTTCAGTCCTGGACACTTTTTGACTTTTTCACAAGTAAGGGAGACCTTAGCAAGGTGACCAGATAGACCACTTTACAAATTCAGTTGTTTCCTTATTTCCATCAAAAACAAGGAGAAATGTAATTTAAGAAGTAAAATATGAAAGTTGAATATCAAGAAAAATGGAGACCACACACAAAAAAATGTTGAAACACCATTTAAATAATATAGAAAATAAATCATATTAAAAATATCTTATTCTTGGTCAGGATAGCTCAATATCACAAAGATATCAATTCTCATTGCGCCTCCCATAAAATTAATGCTCAAATTCAAGTCCATTCACACAGATATGGGGGGAAGTTTAATGTTAACTTTAAAATTCAAATGATAATATATTTATAAGTATCTAAGGTAATCTTTTTAAAGGTAAACATAAAAGTGAATTGAAGAGAAGCTCTCTTCTATAGTATAAAACCTATGATAAAATCACAGCAATAAAATCATGGGGCATAGGAAAATGAAAAAGCTAGAGGTTATGAAACAGCCAAAGAATCCAGATACAGACTTACCTATTCAGAGAAACTTGGTAGATGAAAGAGAGGCCTGGGTGTCTGGGTGGCTCAATGAGTTAAGCCTCTGCCTTCTGGTCAGGTCATGATTTCAGGGTCCTGGGATCAAGCCCCGCATTGGGCTCTCTGCACAGCAGGGTGCCTGCTTCCCCCTCTCTCTCTGCCTGCCTCTCTGCCTACTTGTGATTTCTCTCTCTGTGTCAAATAAATAAATAAAATCTTAAAAAAGAAAGAAAGAAAGAAAGAGAGGGTCTTAGAAGTTACTGGGAAAAGCATGGGTTATGTCACAATAGTTGTAGGGGGAAACAACTCACTATGTGGAGAAAAGTCAAATTGGATCCCTCTGTCATAGCCTATGCAGATAAAAATCCCACATCAATCAAATACTTAGACATTAACAATAAGACTATAAAGTTAACAGAAGAAATGTAGATTTTCCTTGTCTTCTCAAAATAAGGAAGAATTTACCTTTCAATGGGGCAAAGGGTAGACATTTGAGTCCATCAAAATTAAAGATTGTTCTTCATACCCCAAAAATAAACAGATGGTGGAAGTTATTCATTTCACTGAGAATCTTTTAAAAGTATTATAAATTAATCTACTAATATAATTATATTTACAGTATATATCAAATATTTATGATAATATAAATAATATAACAAAAAATCTGCAGTAAAATAAAATTTAGAAATGTAGTTATTTGCATTTCTAATTGTCAAATGTCTAGGATATATTTGCACATTCCAAAATAACTGAAGGTTTTTCTTCATAACCAGTGAGGTGCTTATTATTCTTAGGTCACACAAATCATTTTGTATTTGGCAATCTGTTGAAAAAGTGTAGGTTTCATAAAATGAAAGATAGATATCTATCCAAAATCATGAGACCAAAACAAAGTCAAAGAAAGTTGAAGAGTGTAATTTGAGATACCAAAATATGAAAACTCTTCTGTAATTTTGAGATTAAATTGATAAACTGAAAGGAGTAATAAATACTCTAGATGGTATTGATCAAGAATTCCTAGCATTTTACCATTACTTTGACCAATATCATTGCTATAATTGAAAAATTCCTATAGTTGTATTTTCTATTTTCTTCCATTCTTAGAAGCTATTGACCCTGTCATTATTGAAGAATACTAAAATGCAATTAAGTATAGAAATCATAAGCCGGGTATTGATAGAGCAGTATGAAAGCTTGATCTTAGTCAACTTTGTAGGAAGAGTGTGTTTTCATTAATTTCTGTTTCACAGTAGACAATTATTACAATTATTTCATAGGAAGAAAAAGCAAAGCAAATGTTTAAACATTTTGCAACTTTCAGCCTCATTGGAAAGGATGCTTTTATCTTTTGTCATGCTGTTCTTAGCTTAAAGCATCCTGTCTCTTTCAAAAGAAATACTTGACAGCTGATATTTTCTTCTTTTACTTCTACTTCAGCTGCTAATTGCATATTTACAATCTTTCAATCAAGAGGCAAAGGGAAACAGATTAGAAAAATTTTCTATCTGTCAACAGAACCATGTACTATAATGAAACATCTACTCATTAAATATAGAGAACTTCATGGCATTAATAATAAGTGTTATAAAGGGCACAAAGGTATTATTAATTCTGAAGGAATGCAGGACTGTAAAAACAATAAGTCATTTTGACAGTTGCTATGAAGACTATTACCAATGTTATGTTTACTTGACTAGTTCAATTTATAAAACAAGACCTACAAAAAAATCTACAGTTTAATCAATTGAGATGTGCTATTATAAACAACTGCTAATGGACTGAAGCTTTGGTTCTCTTAATGATTGAATTGGGACTGAATTTTTAAAAATTAGGGTAATTACTAGTGTGGGCAGTTTTGTGCATTTTTAAAAGAAGCTTAAAGTCAATGAAATAAAACTGTAGAACAGATTTAATGAGAACATAAATGTGTCTTTTTTGAAGTTAAATTAAGCTAAAGATGCAAGTCTCTTTAAATATAGTATGTAATTACCTTTTCAGGGAGAATTCACAAAGGTATTTGTTTATCATGCAAATTAAGAAACAATACTGGATTTAAACCTCTAACTATAGTCATTGACTAAATTTCTCTGTGTATCTCATGAAAATTCAATTCAGAATCCAAAAAAAAATGCTATTTCATCTTTGATTGGATTTTATTTAGTTAAAATAAAAATAGGTGAAGGATCTCATCATCTAAATAATCTGAGAGATTAGATGATAAGTAGGGCTATAAGTTTAGGGAGACATAATGCTTTTAAATTTTCTACTTGGTTTTGACTAACTCACATGGAAAGTAGGTTTCAGTGGTTTCATTAAGTTCTTAAAAATATAAATTATTCCTTCTTGCATTCATTTTATATATAAGATTAAGTCATTCTTTTGTAAGGACTTTTGTAAACATTAGAGGACTGCCCCAAAAATATATATATTTGGTTTATGGTCTAATGAATTGACATGAAATATTTCATAATATTTTATATGCTTGTGTTCATTTGTAGATGCATGTGGGCATATGTGGGTCTGTATATATAAGTAGTTTGTGTATGTGAGCACGTGTCTGAATGGGTGTGTGTATTTGTGAATTCATGTGAAAATGTGAGGGTTTTCACCTCACATTTGAAGTGTGATCTTCAAATCACACTTATGTACATATGTGTCTGTACAATGAGTAAGTGTGCATGCATAAATCACACCCAAATTTAAAATTACTGCAACTGCAGTAAAACAGAGTAACAATTATGAAAGAAAAATTTGATGATTGTACAGATGTGGTCTTACCAGGTATTTGTTTTTTTTCCTACATTAAGGTAAAATCAATAGCCAATAAAAAAAGAAAATAGAGGCACAAGGAAACTTTGGGAGATGATGTTTTACCAGGTGTATGCATATGTCCAGACTCCTCAAATCATACACGTTAAATTCATGCAGCTTTTGTGCATCTATTATACCTCAATACAGCTGTTGAAATGATAACCAATCAAAAAAGGTAAGAAGGAGGGTGGGTGGGATTCTGGAAAAATAGTAAAATTGCATAAAAGAGCGTAGTTTTTCTGGATCTTTGTGAGTTTATACATGCATGCACACACCACAAACACACACCCCCACACCACACAAATATACACATACACAAAAATTAATGAATAGCAAATTAAAAATCCTTGGACAACATTTTAAATTGAAATTGAATTTAAATTTAAGTTTAAATCAATCAATTAATTATTAATTAATTAATTTAATTAAATTGAAATTAAATCTCTAAATTTCCAGGAATTTCCAAAAATCCTAACTATAAAAGACTGGAGACTAACCATCAGCAGCTACAGACCTGCTTGCTATAGCTTCTGTGCTGAAGAAAGCAGAAAGTGACAAGGATCTGAGAACAAGAGAACTCTGAAGAGACAAAAAGTATTCATTGGAACACGCAGCAGACCCATTAGAGAACAGGAAGGAATTTTGTCTATTGGATATATTTAAGGAGTCTGCAGTGAGAGCTAAAGGGGCTTGAACAGCCAAGTCCACATGAACTCTGGAACCAGACCAGCAATGCTCTCTTCTAGGTCAAAAAGACAAACAGAGGAGAAATGGCTGGGAATAGAGCCAAAATTGAACAGGATGGAGGAAAACAGAGATAAAATTAAAAGTCCAGATGTAAATGCAGAAAGGAGACACAGCTAGGAAATCTCAGAAATCAAACAGCCATATTTTTTCTAACATTATACTAAAAGATAAACCAGGGAACTTCGCAAAGTCAAAAAAGCTAACTGGAGAATAGGTATATTCTCCAGAATATGCAGAAAAATTCCAAATATTTTGCGTACATACACCACCCCCAAACAGATGGAACATAGCTCCCAGCTCCCTAATGGTGGGTTGACTATAGTAACCTCCTACTAATGAGTCAAAGAATAGAACAGGGTATCTTTACAGTAAAGAAACTGTATAAACACTCTTTCAACCAGGTGATTAAGGTCCGCAGCATCAATGATAAGTCTTTATGATACATTTACCCTTCTATGATGTGATGAGAATGGTGCTTTACATCTACAAACTTCCTCTCAAAATCCATACTTAATCTAAACATGAGAAACACACAAGCCAAATTTCAATTCATAGGCATTATACAAAATGCCAGGCTAGTACTCCTCAAAACTGTCAAGGTCATCAAACACAAAGAAAGTCTGAGAAACTGTCAACAGCCAAAGGGAGCCTAATGTGATCTGACAACTAAATGTAATGTGGTATCCTGGGTGGGATCCTGGAAGAGTAAAATTAAATTGGGTAAAAAATAAAAGAGATCTGGATAAAGTATGGACTTCAGTTAATAGTAATGTATCAATATTCTTTCACTAATTACGATATATATACCATACGAATGTGAAAGGCTAACACAGGAAAAACTAGTGGAAAGTATATGAAAATTCTGTGAAAATTCACAAATTTTCTGCCAAACTAAATAAATTCTAAAACAAAGCATTTATCTTTTGAAAAAGTTATCTGAACAAAAACTCCTTTGAAAATGTCACAAGAACTAAATTTAAATATCAGTGAGCCTGAGCTATAAAATATATGCTAACAAATTTGAAAGAATAGAAATCATATGATGTCTGCTCTCAGACCACAATAGAATTAAACTAGAAATCAATAACAGACACATAGCTGGAAAATCCCCCAAATACTTGGAGATCATACAACACACTTCCAAATAACACATGAGTCAAAAGGAAATTTAAAATATTTTTAACTAAATGAGAATGAAAACACAATTTATCAAAATTTGTGGGATGCAGTGAAAGTAGTGCTTAGAGGGATATTTTTAAGATTGCATATATATATATTAAAAAAGAAAAATATCTAAAATCAATAATCTGCCCTTACTTTTTAGGAAACAAGAAAAAGAAGAACAAATCAAATACAAAGTAAATAGAAGAGAAAAATAAGAATTAGGATAAAAATTAATTGAAATTAAAAATATGAAATCAAAATCTGTTTTTTTTTAAAAGGTCAATATAATCAGTAAGGCTCCAGACAGTTGACCAAGAGAAAAAGAGGAAGGAGACAAATTACTAACATCAGAAATTAAAGAGAGGATATCACTACAGATATAGAAATTAGAAGGATAATAAAAGAATACTATGAACAATTCTGTAGGCACATATTTGATGGTTTAGATGAAATGGAAAAATTTCTTAAAGACACAACCACCAAACTCACACAAGAAGAAATACCTGATCTGGATAGGACTATATCTATTAAAGAAATTGGATCAATAATCACTTATCTTCCAAAACAAAAAGCGCCAGATCCAGATGAGCTCACGGGTGAATTCTACCAAACATATATGGAAGAAATTATACTAATTTTTTATTCTCTTTCAGAAGATGAAGCAGAGGGAATGCTTCCTAACTCATTTTATGAGGCTAGCATTACCTTATTACCAAAACCAAACAAAAACATTCAAGAAAAGAAAACTATAGACCAATATCTTTCATGAACATAAATATGTCTTTAATAAAATATTAGCAAATTGAGTCCAAAAATGTATATGAAAAAGTATGCACCATGACAAAGTGGAATTTATTCCAGGTGTACAAGGCTGATTCAACTTTTGAAAATTAATTGACATAATCTATCACATCAACAGCCAGAAGAAGAAAAATTATATGATCATATCAATTGATATAGAAAAAAGATTTGACAAAATTCAGTACCCATGATCATAATTCAGTAAATTAGCAATAGAGGAAAGCTTTCTTACTTGCCAAAGGATATCTAAAAAACTTATAACTAACATCACACTTAATGGTGAGAAACTCAAAACCTTCCTACTAGATTAGGAACAAGGCAAGGATGTTCCTATCATCGTTGCTTCTCAGCATCATACTGGAAATCCTCACTAATGCAGTAAGACCAAAGGCGGGGGGTGGGGAGGAAATAAAAGGTATGAAGATTGGGCAGGAAGAACTGAAACTGTCTTTGTTTGCAAATGATTTAATCATCTATATAGAAAATCCAAGACTTAACAACAACAATAACAATAACAACAACAACAAAAAACTTCTTGGTATAATAAGCAATTATAGGAAGGGTACAACATATAAACTGAAAATGTAAGTTGTTGGCTGCTCTTCACATACCTCCAATGTACAAGTGAATTTTGAAATTAAAAACATAATTCTATTTGTATTTGTGCCCCCAAGATGAAATACTTAAATAATAAAATATGCACATGACTATAAGAGGAAAACAATAAAAGTGATGAAAGAAATCAAAGAACTATAAAATGGAGAGATATTCCATGTCCATGGATAGGAAGACTCATTATCAAGATGTCAGTTCTTCCCAAATTAGTCTATAAATTCATCCCATCCCAAATAAAACCCCAGCAACTTATTTTGGTGAAATAACTCTAAGTTTATATGGGAGAGCAAGAGGCTGAGAATTGTCAACATAATATTGAAAGAGAACCAAGGAACGATACTACCCAACTTCAATATTTACCATAAAATTATAGCACTCAAGATGGTATGATGAAATCAAGGTGATATTGGTGAAGGAATAAACAATCAGATCAATAGAACATACCAGAGAGCCTAGAAATAGATCTATATAAATATAGTCAATTAGGGACACCTGAGTGGATAAGTCCATTGGGCATCTGAGTCTAGATTTGGGCTCAGATCATGATCTAAGGGTCATGGGGTTGAGAACTGTGTCAGGCTTTGCACTCAGCAGGGAGTCTGCTGGAGATTCTTTCTCTTCCTCTCTCCCTGCCCCTCCATATAAATTTTTAAAATCTTAAAAAATATATATATTACATATATATAATATATATTTTTAAAATAAAAATATATATATAAATATATATATTTAAATAAATTTAAATAAAATATATATATATTACATATATATAATATATATTTTTAAGATTTTAAAAATTTATATATTTATATATATTATATATTGTCATATATTGTAATATATAATATATATATGTTATATATAATATATATATATTTCATTGATCTTTGACAAAGGAGCAAAGGCAGTACAATAGAACAAAGATGGTCTTTTCAACAAATAGTCCTGGAACAACTGAATTTTCACCTGCAAGAAAAAAAAAAAAAGAAAGAAAAGAAAAGAGTCTATAAACAGAGCTTACATCCAGCACAAAAACTAACTTAAAGTGGATCACAAATCTAAATGTAAAACGCAAAACTTTAAAACAGGAGAAACTCTAGATGACCTTGTATTTGATGATGATTTTTATTTTTTTTAAGATTTTATTTATTTATTTGACAGAGAGAGAGAGTACAAGCAAGGGGAGCAGCAGGCAGAGGGAGAAGCAGACTCCCCATGGAGCAAGGAGCCCAACATGAGGCTTGATCCCAGGACTCTGGGATCATGACCTGAGCTGAAGGCAAATGCTTAACCAACTGAGCCACCCAGGGACCCCTTGGTGATGATTTTTCAGATATGATACCAAGGGCAACAACCATGAATGTAATAAATAACATGTTGAACCTGATTAAAATGAAAGCTTTCTGCTCTACAAAAGACACTGTCAAGAAAATGAAAAGCCACAGATTAGGAGAAAATACTTTCAAAATATATCTGATAAAGAATTGTTATCCAAAATATACAAGGAACTCTTCAAACAAAAAGAAAAACCAGTTTCATAAAGGACCAAACACTTTAACAAACTCATTGCCAAGGAAGATATACAGATGGAAGATAAGCATGTGAAAAGATGCTCTCACATCATATTGAAAAGGAAATGCAAATTAAAACAATGAGATACCAGAGCACTATTAAAATGTCCCAAATCCAGAGCACTAACAACATCAAGTGTGGTTAGAAGGTGAAGCAATAGGAGTTCCTGTTCATTGCTGCAATGAATGCAAGTGGTATCGCACTTTGGAAGACAGTATGGTTATTTCTTGCAAGACTAAACATATTCTTCTCATATGTTCCAGCAGTTATGCTGCTTGGTATTTACCCAAAGGAACTGAAAACCATATTCACACAAAACCCTACACATGAATGGTTATACAGCTTTATTCACAATTGCCAAAACTTTGAAAGCAAGATACCATTCAGTGGGTAACTAGATAAATAAATTTGGGTACATCCAGACAGCGGACTATTATTCAGCACTAGAAAGAAATGAGCTATCAAGCCTTGCAAAGACATGGAGTGAACCTAAATACGTATTACTAAATGAGAGAAGCTAGTCTGGAAAGGTTACATGAAAAGGCAAAACTATGGAGACAATAAAATGATCAGTGGTTAGCAGGAGTTAGGGTAGCAGACATGAATAGGCAGAGCACAGAGGATTTTGAAGGCAGTCAAAGTACTTGGGTTCTATAATGGTGGATACGTGTCACTATACATTTGTCCAAACTCATAGAATGTACAACTTCAATGTAACTATGGACTTTGAGTGAAAATGACATGTCAATGTAGATCCATCACTTGTAACAAATGTACCAGTGTGGTAAGAAATGTTAGAATGGGGGAGGTTATGCAGGGGCGTAGAGAGGGTATGAGAATGTCTGTATCTTCTCACTTTTACTATAAACCTAAAATTACTGTAAAACATAAAGGCCATTAAGAAATATCAATTAACAACAGAAATGTTTGAGGTCAAATTCTACACAAAATTAACATTAGAGAAAAGAAAAATAAGGAGCAGAAATGCATACCCACTGGCATTCCAAAAATTAAAAAAATAGGCTAAAAAATAAAAATAAACATAGTAACCTACTATTTTAAAAAGAGTTAAATGACTATAAGAAAATTATACATGACATGAAACAAAACATGAACCAGAATTAGAAATTAGGTGAGAAAAACTTTAAAAGAATTCAAGAAAGAAGAAAAAAATATCACCTCAAAAATTAAGACTAAACAAGAAAGAACACAAGGGAAATAAACACAGTAGATAATATCATAAGTAAAACAGAGACAAAAAGAACAAAATTTATATTAAAAAAATGCAACAATATAAAACTGTGGGAGAGGAAAAACCCTGTTTTTCTTCTAGCCCCCTCCATTGCCCGGCTGGGGAATCTCTAATTAGACTGACAAAAGACAGCTTAACAAGAGAAAAACAGAAGTTTATTAACATGTATTGTGCTTCCACATGGGGGAACCCACTGATGAGTAATCAAAAGGGTGTTTAGAATTTGGGTTTAGAATTTGGGGCTTATATAGCATGTGAACACAGAATAATACATTTTGTAGAGATGTGACAAGACAAGGAAAGTGTTTTAGGCTTCCAAAGGCAGCAAACAGTGGGAAGGTAAATATATAGGGGAAAACTAGTAGAGGAAGATTGATTTGTGTGAGTCCTTCTTGGTGCCAACTTTCCATTTTCATTGTGGCCATAAAACTTCCCCAGGAGAAGAGATTTATGACAGCCTTAATTTCTTAGAAGTTTCTGCTTTTAGTCAGATAAGGGAAGCTCTGGGAAAGATTTTTTTTCTACATGCATTGATTTCCATTTGCCTCCATCTCAAAATAATCATTATGCCAAAGTAGTATATTTTGGAGTGGTATATTCTGGTCCCCTACAAAACAGAAAAGGTTTGTACAGAAAGTGACAAATTTTGAAAATAGGCCAAAAAAGAAACTAACCTATTGATAATGAAAAACACTGAAGAAGAAGAAAAAAAAAAAAAAAAAAAAAAAAAAAGCAAAAACCAGAATAAGTATCAAGTTAAAAGTTAAGCAAACTTTCTTGAAAATTAAAAAAACTGGAACTACATAATGAAAGAGCACAGCACATACATGACAGTATTAAGTCAGCATGAGGAGAACCAACCCAGTTTCCAGAAAATTACTGGAGTTTAAGAACAAAGAAACAAAATCTTTGGGCAACTAAGCAGAAAGAGCAAAGTACTGATTAAGAAAATTATGTTATCATCAACTTGTTCAACAGTAACATTTTTCCATCTGAAAAAAATATTTAAAATACTCAATGAAAGAAAATATGAGCCAAGGATTTTAAGAATACCCTCAAAGTTTCAATTTTTAACCCAGAAAAACTGAACTATTACCAACAAGCAGGAATTCAGATAATATTGCCCCTATGATCTCTTCTTAAGGAATCAACTGTAGAAAAACTTTAGAAACCAAAATGAGTAAAGACACATTCACATAAGTATCGATGGTGAGTATTAACTATACAGTTGCTGGAAGATTCAAGGATAAATAAGATCTTAAAAGAACCATAGTGTGTGATGGCTCTATGATATCAAAAATTATGCATAGTATAAACATAAAAATGGGGGGGAGATCTGTTTTCAGACTATTTCAATGTAGAGCATTACTATTATTATTATATGTGTTGTGATTTAAGGCAGTATAAAACATGAGCAATTATCATACCCTATGTCCTTAAGAACCAGAATTTTCAATATACAGGAAAGGTAGAAAATAATGCAGTAGAGGATGTTAAGTAAAAACCGGGAAGTCCTGACTGAATTGTGAATAGCAGGCTAAATAAACCATACTATACTATACTAGTAGTTTATTATATTATATTAGCTATATTATATTATATTATATTATATTATATTTATTATATTATTATTATACTAACTATACTCCTAGTCCAGAGCCAATCTGCAAAGACTAGAAGAGGATATTCTTTCTGTCTCTGTCTCCTTCTCTCTGCCCCTCTCCACACATGACAAAGAATATAGACTTCTAACAAAGATTTTTGAAAAAAAATTCTTGAAAAATCACCAAACAGCTACAATTAAAGCAGGCAACAAAAATAAACTCTAAAGATGATGAAGAATCTGATTTCAGTTTTATTACTTATAATATTCAAAATGCCCAGATGCTAAGTAAAAATTATGGAGCATCCAACCCCCCCCCCAAAAAAAACACAAGAAAATATGGCCCTTTCTTGGAAGAAATGAGTAGAAATACTCCCCGAGGAGGCATATACATTGGACTAACTAAACAAAGACTTTAAATCAACTGTTTTACATATGCTCAGGGTAGGGGAGTAGAGTAAACCAAGGCCAAATAAGTAAGTAAACTATAAGACAATGTATGAACAAATAGAGAATATCAATAAAGAAGTAGAAATTATGGGGTGCCTGGGTGGCTCAGTGGGTTAAAGCCTCTCCCTTCGGCTCAGGTCATGATCCCAGGGTCCTGGGATCAAGCCTGGCATCGGTATCGGGCTCTCTGCTCAGTGGGGAGCCTGCTTCCCCGCTCTCTCTCTCTCTGCCTGCCTCTCTGCCTACTTGTGATCTCTCTGTCAAATAAATAAATAAAATCTTTTTAAAAAGTTAAAAAAAAGTAGAAATTATTTTTAAAAACAAATTCTGAAGTTGAAAGTATAGTAACTGAAATGTCAGATATACTAGAGCACTTCAACGGTAGCCCGGAGGAGGCAGAACAAAAGTGAACAAACTTAAAGATGGATAAATTGAACTTATCCAGCTTGAGAAGCAAGGAAAAAGAAATAAAGAAAAAGAAAACTTAATGGAAATTAAGGGACCTGTGAAAGGACCAAGTGTACCAATATAAACATCATAGGAATATGGAAAGAAGAGAGAGAAAGAGGGAAGAAAGAATATACGAAGAAATAGTGACCGAAAATATCCTAAATTCAATAAAAGTTATGTATCTTTTCTAAAATTCAATGAACTAAAAAGATAAAGACAAAGTTCATTTGTTACAGATTGAGTTGGTCAAAAGGGACGTTACAATTTAATGTGTCCAGAGACCTTTCTTCTTCCATACTTAGTCTCAAATATATTCCCACCGGGGAATTACAAGGATGGTGACATCTATCTAAGAATTAACAAGCTTGTAACGTTTGAGAAAAAATTTCATATTTCATCTACTTAAATCATTTCTATTTTTTAGGTAATTTTAGATACTTAAAATATGGGTACTTTAGGCTCAGGTAGTTTGACTGGAGACAATGATTTCCTCCAATACAGAGAAATTCTTTGCATATTCACATCCTTGATTTCCATTTATCTTCAGTGAAGGGAAGAAGGTCTTAAACAATGGACTTTCTGTATTACTGTGCCATAAATCTCTGTGACCAGCAGTATTTGGAAAAGATGAAAATAAATGTAAGTAAAGTGCTCAGATTAAAAGTGATCATTTGCCTATGTCACTAACAACAATCTGGGGAACTCTTCACCTTTGTATTGATCCTTTAAGGAAGAGATATACTATACATTGTTCAGGGGAGTATAACTGTATAACTAGGGTCATGAGAGATTATGAAAGCCATCTAATATATGGAGTATTTCAAGAATATGTTTAGTTTGGGAAATTGAAGTGATTCTTGGTAACTATTCAAATATTTCCACAGTTAAGTTAAATCAAAAACACACTTATGCTTTTGTCTTTATAATAGGTAGAAATTTACCAAGACTTCAGATTTACAGAGAGGTACATTTCAATTCATTTCCAACAATGACAATGCGAGAGTTAAAGAAGAAAGAAAAAAAAATGTCTGTCTTTATAAAGAGAGAAATAGCAAATCATTCACTCATTCATTCAGTCATTCATGAAACATTCATTCATTCAGTGTTTAGTGTGTGTTGATTATTCTATTAGCTGTAATGGACTCATGAGTGATAGAGTCAGTTCTAGCTTTTCTCATCTGTAAGTACTGAAGTTACTCAGAGGTCCTAAACTAAAATTATTGGTACACAGAAAACCTATTAAATTTTTTATCAAAATTGTTTGTGTGTGTAACTCTGCGTATATTTGGGGGAGGAGGAAAACAAGTCATACCTTTCATCAGATTTTTATAAGCATGCATAATTCAGATGGGTTCTTTAAGTTTCCTTCTACTGTTAACAGTCTGAGTTTAATATTATGAAATATCATACCTAGTATTCCACCATCCTCTCCATCACCACTTTCTAAAATTGGACTAAGATACTGGCTAAAACTCAAATTTTGCTTTAACCCTAAAGCCAGAATGCACTCTTTTGAATCGTGTAAATGTCATTGATTGACATGATAAATTAGCAAGTCACAGCTTGAAAAGGACTGGAAGAGATGTTTTCTTGTGTTTCCATGTACATGAAATGTTAAAATTAGATAAGCCTTCAAGATAAGTGCCAAGCAAGGGGTTATTATCCATCTGTATATTTGAATTAAAAAACATATATGTTTAAATGCATATGGGCATATGTGTGTATAACTGTATAAGAATGCATTTTGCAATATAAAAATTTCAGCCTAAAAATATAAAGGAAAGGAAAATTTGCAATTCAAAGAAGACCACACTATGTCTAGAAAATCAAAATTTGTAGGGTTATCTCCCTGGAAAGCAAGGGTAAAAAAGGAAAGATAATTGCATTGCAATTCAAGTTCCAAAGCACAAAACTCTATCTAGAAAATCGCAGTCATCATGTGCATGAATAAAAATTTGCTATTGCTTGGAGACTGTGATTAAAAAAATAAAGTAATATCAGGGAGAATATTGAAGCTGACAGTCCAAATACAGGAAAAAGTTAACTGATTCTTCTAACCTCTTATGAGATAGCATCAAGGTTGAAAATGTGTTCCTTCAGTTACTTTTCCTAGAGAAAATAGGAAAAGGAAAGATTCTGGGGGAATATATCTTTAAGGAAGCCATGGAAATAAGCACTGGACGATGTCTCTTGGGTCTAAAACCAATCAAGTCTGGCTTAATAAGAAACAGGCTTTAGAAAAATGTAATATTCTATCTTTTTTTTTTTTTTTTTTGGCCATGAGACATCTGTGTTTTCACTATGAACAAATGCTTTTTTTATTTTAATCTAATAAAAGAAGTGGTAGAAAAGTGAGGGTGCCCAGAAAGCAAAGGGCAAGATCCTGATATGTATGTTCTTATCAGACCATCACCACTTAATTTGCAAAGACTTAAGCAATTAGACAGAGCAGAGAACAGAACCCTGAGGAGTATTTATAGGAAAACAAAGGGGTTAATGTTGTCTTCCAGTGTTCCTTTCTTGAGTTCACATAGACTCCGTATCGAACTATGGCAAGAACAACATTGGATGCCAGTGCCCAGTAACATATGTGTCAAGGACTTTACAGCTCAACAAAGAAATCATAAAGGAGGAGATGCTAACACATTGGAATGCCATTGCCATGCCTTGTGTGGACCCAGATGAACAGCCCAGAATATGGATGTTGGTTAAATCAGTCTGTATCAGGCTAATTCACTGTATGGCACTGCCCAAGGTGCCTCAATTTCCTGAGTCTCTCTGCTTTCTTTGGCAACATGATGATGTGTGCACTTTGATCCCGTGTTTTATAAAGTGCTTTCCCAGATAATCTTTACAGTGTAAGAGAATAAACCAGGTGTGTGTGTGTTGGGGAGGGTGGGTGGTGAGTACTGGAGTACAATAGATGTAAAAGATGCAAATCTCTGTGTTGCATTCCAGGACTAATATATCAGAATCTTCAGGTGAGGATTGGGATGAAGCCTAAGAAACTGCATTTTAACAAATCCATCGAGTAATTCTTATATATCTCAACATATGAGAACGAAGATAATTATAACATCTCCCTTCCCCTTCATATATATTTTTAGAAATCTTTGCAGAGTGGCTAGTCCTTTTCGAAGCAAAGGCAGAGGCCATTTAGATACCAGTGCTGGTTCAAATGAATTCCCACCCCAACCCCATTCCCTACGTTCTGTTTTTCACAGTTCCACAGGCTCAGTTTATTGTATTATGTTCTCTTTAATAATATATGTTATATACAGGATATATTTGATTGGGAGCTGTTGATCATTTTAGCAATGGGTGAATGTCCAACAGGGACCAGTTTGGTCTTGAGAATGGTGAAGAATTCTTTTATAAAGAAGTCTTACTGACACAGGGGAAATTTAATCTTGGTGAGACATTTATCAGTCTATTAACTCCTCAGTCAGGTTGGATTCTGGAAAATGCAGGGACAAAATTTAGTATACTCTCTATATGCCTTCTTTTTAAGGATCGAAGTTTCATCAACTCAGAAGTTTATTTTTCTATTGCTTAATCACTAGTGCATCAACACTTGCTACTGTATTTTATTGGTAAACCTGGTTTTATTTTGTAGTTTACAAAATTTCACTATTAAATTTTGCTCAGATGGCCAACACTGTTTTAAGTATTTTTATATTGCCCAGTATCAGTAATGGAGGCCTGACAAATATTTTTCCCTTTCCTCTATAGAGAATTTTTTTTTTCTTTCTCCCCTTCTAGGTTTTTTTGTTGTTGTTGTTTTGTTTGTTTTTGGCTATTCTAACAATTAAATTGACGTAAGACAGATCAACAGGAGAAAAACAATTAATCTTGCATGTACGAGAGCTCATAAAAATAGGAGACTGAAACAAGTGACCAGAGCAGGCAGCTTTTATACCTTTCAGACAAAGAAACAGTAAATCTGTGATGAGTTGATGAGGTAAAGAAGTTTGGGCTTGATGTAGCAAATTATTGAAGGACTAACAAGGTTTGTTTATATAGCCTTCTTGGCTCCGAATTTCCAATCTTTGGCAATAACACCGCTTTCTACCCACCAGGGGCAGGAGGGTACCCTTCACGTGGGGCAATTATTTCCTGCTTTCTGGGGGATGGAGAGAGTCAGAGTGTTCTCTTGCACCAGGTGTTTCTTAAGCAACTTTTTTTTTTTTAATTTTTTTTTTTTTGCAACTTTAATTCAAAATAATCAGTACACCAAAGTGGCATATTTGGGGATGGCCTCCTCTTGAACCCCCATTACGTCTCCCTTTTTAAAGATTTTATTTATTTATTTGACAGACAGAGATCACAAGTAGGCAGAGAGGCAGGCGGGGGGGGGAGCAGGCTCCCCACTTAGCAGAGACCCCCATGTGGGGCTCGATCCCAGGACCCTGGGACGATGACCTGAGCTGAAGGCAGAGGCTTTAACTCACTGAGCCACCCAGGTGCCCTCCATTACTTCTTATCCTGCAAAATCACATGCTATTTAGCCTCTTCGTAATTCCCAATTGGATTATTTCAGTCATTCCATAACAATTCTGCCAATCTCACTCCTTTCTGTTTCAGAACAGATACATCGTGCTCAAGTTCTTTGTTCAACTACCTTGAATGATATTGCCAATCAAATTATATCTAACCTCTTTATCCAGAATACAAAATTCTCCATAATCATGTCTCAACATATTTCCCTTGTTCTTTTTGAGAAATTGACCTCTAACTAGAAAGCAAGGCTCTGTGGCTTAGCAAGGCAACATGCTTATAATCTTGTCATTTCAAGAATGCTATTATCAGTGGAAACATGTAACATGTCACCTTTGGGGGTTGACTTTTTTTTTAAAGGCTTTATTTATTTATTTGACAGAGAGAGAGATCACAAGTAGGCAGAGAGGCAGGCAGAGAGCGGGGAGGGGGGGGCCGGGGAGCAGGCTCCCTGCTGAGCAGAGAGCCCAATGCGGGACTGGATCCCAGGACCCTGAGATCACGACCTGAGCCGAAGGCAGCGGCCTAACCCACCGAGCCACCCAGGTGCCCCGGAGGTTGACTTTTCTTATCCAGCATAATTTTCTAAAGATTCATCCAAATTGTGACATGTTGTCAATAATTCATTCCTTTTTATTGCTAGGTAGTATTTCATGGTTATGTATGTACCATGGTTTATTTAACCATTCCCCCATTGTAGAACATCTGGGTTACTTCCAGTTTGTGGCTATTATGAATAACGTATTGGGAACTTTCATTGACAGTTTTTGTGTGAACATAATTTCACATTTCTCTAGCCTAAATGTCCAAGAATGAAATAGATGGATCATATGGTATTTACGTGTTTAGTTTTTCATGAAACTGCCAAACTCTTATTCCAGAGGGCTATCAGTAATGCATGAGTGAGGCAATTTATTTGCATCCTTGTCAGCCTTTAGTGTTCTCACTATTTTCTATGTTGTCCATTCTGATGGGTGGGTAATGGTATCTGATTGTGGTCTTCATTTGCATTTCCTTGTTTT
This sequence comes from Taxidea taxus jeffersonii, assembly GCA_003697995.1. Lineage (NCBI taxonomy): Eukaryota > Metazoa > Chordata > Mammalia > Carnivora > Mustelidae > Taxidea > Taxidea taxus. The sequence goes on from ML103392.1 coordinate 48,856, forward strand.
CGTGGGCTCAGTTGTCATCTGTATATCCTGTTTGGTAAAATGTCTGTCTTTCGTCTTTTGCCATTTTGTTGTAGTGTTGTTTGGGGATTTTTTTAATTGTTAAGTTTTGATAATTCTTTATATATCCTGCATACTAGCTCTTTGTTGAATGTGTCTGTATGCAAATATTTGCTTCCAGTATGCAGCTTGTCTTTTCAACCTCTAAATAGGGTCTTTCACAGAGCAAACTTTTCCATTTTGATGAGATCTGGTTTATCAACTTTTACTTTTCTAGATCATGATTTTGGTATCCTAAGAAGTCTTTGTCCAGGGGCACTTGGATGGCTCAGTGGGTTAAGTAGCTGCCCTTTGTCTCAGGTCATAATCTCAGGGTCCTGGGGGTTAGCCTCATGCCAGGCTCCCTGCTCTGCGGGGAGACGTCTTCCTCTCCTTCTACCCTTTACCCCCACTCATGCTCGCTCTCTCTCTCTCTCTTTCTCTCAAATAAACAAATAAAATCTTTTAAGAAAAAAAAAGTATTTTTCCCACCCTAAACCTGAGAGATATTTTGCTATTGCCTTTTTTCCTACAAGATTTATAATTACATATCTAAATCTAATTTATAACTACATGCCTAAGTGATTCACTTTGAATTAATTTTTATATAAAATGTGAAATTTAGGTTGAGGTTAATTTTTAACTGTAAATATTCAATGGCTCCAGCATCATTTGTTCAAAACAGAGGGAGGATTATCTCTACATTGAGACAATATTGACTGGACATTAAAACACCTTTATCTTTTTTTTTAAATTTTTCTCCCTTAAATTTCAGACTGTCCTTAAAATAATATCTTCTTTATTCTGAAAATAGTTGCTTGGGGAAAACAAACAAACAAGCAAACAACTTTTATTGAAGATGTTACATTCATGGGGTTAAAGGATTCCTCTCAGGGGGACTTGGTTGTAGCATAGAAAACACAGGTTTTGGAGCCAGACTGATTTAGATTTTGATTTTTTTTATAAGTTTTTATTCAAATTCCAGTTAGTTAACATGCAATGTAGTATTAGTTTCAGGTGTACAATATAATGATTTAACACTTCCATGTAACACCCAATGCTCATCACAGCAAGTGTACTCCTTAATCCCCACAGTTAATCAAATCATTTTTAAATAAAACATTTTACTGAGGAGTAGTAGACAAAAGTCAGAAAAATCTCATGAGGAGAAAGTGAAGTAGTAGAGCGTGAGAGGGACAGAAATAATACTTTATTCGTCCTTAATCTGAGCTAGAGAACAATCCCCAGGTAAGTCTGGTGTCAAACCTAAAATAGGACAATGTCTCCAGGACAGATTAACGACTCATAAAGTATTATTTTTGACCCTGTTACAATCTACTACTTCACTTTTCTCACGAGATTTTTCTGACTCTTGTCTATTACTACTCTCTAAAATGTTTTATTTTAAAAGTTTATGATAGCCATTTATTTAAAATTAATGACAAGTGAACAACTATAACTAATTGTTACTGGGATTACTATAGATATCATAGCACAAAAATACAAATATTTATTATTAAACAACAATTATTTTAACATAAATAATTATTTTATCCACTGCAAAAATAAAATGCAAACTTTTTTTTTTTTAAGATTATTTATTTATTTATTTGTTAGAGAGAGAGCGGGAGTGAGCACAGGCAGAGGCAGAGGGAGAAGCAGGCTCCCCACCGAGCAAGGAGCCTGATGTGGGACTCGATCCCAGGACGCTGGGATCATGACCCGAGCTGAAGGCTGCCGCTTAACCAACTGGGCCACCCAGGCGTCCCAAAATGCAAACTTTTAATATGAAATAGTCAGTAGCTAAAAATTAAACATCAGTTCTGTCATAACCAAGAATTATTTGTTTTGTCAATGTAAGCTTTTTAACTAAAATCTCCCGAATTCATATATTCATTAGAGCTTGTCAATATATGATACTGTTTAAATTTCACCTCCTGGCATTCCAGAGTAGAAATTCAGACTAAATCAATATTCACCTATTATCATCTGTAGTCAATGTATGTCTTAGTTGAGCTGATAATTGCCTTTTGTAATAGATATTACAGATATAGTTGTGATTTGTTAATTGCTCTTTTTCATAGAAAATGTTAGCCATAGTAGATAGGACTTATCTCTGCATACAGAGCAACATAATTTACATCATCTAATTTGTATATTTCTACACTGCAAATAAAAGTGTGTATATAATAAGTGAAGATTTTTCATATTCAAATAACCTTGATTGTTCTTATATGTGTGAGTTGAAGTTAACTTCTCTTTAGGATGATTTGCATGAAAAATATTTACCCTTAAACACTAGGACCCTTAAACACTAGGACCACCACAGGATGGGTGTTTATACCATGAGAAACACGTAGCCATGTCTTTCTGAAAAAACCACAGTAGTAACCCCCATTCCACTGTCACTACGGACACTGACTAGAAGATTTACTTAAATTGCTATTTTTCTTCCTTTATTTTTTATATTTTTGTATTTTTATAGGTACACAGGTAAGCACATTTTCATCTCTTTAATTTTGCTGAGCAACTTGATTTGAATATAAGGCTTAAATATGCATTTTGAGACTAAACCTACTCCCCAGTCATTAGGAACCTAACCTCCCACTTTGAGCCTGTGTCATGTTAAGGCAATTACTCTGCCTAAGCTTCCCCACCTCATTAGAATAGATATGATTGTAATAGTTTTGTCCTAGTTAGTCTTAACAAACGTGTCTACTTCAGAAGAATTTTGTGATGATTCTATGACATTTATAGAGTTATTTACCCATTTATGTAGATACCTGGCATATATTTAATACTCAACAGTTGTTAATATTATCTGTTTGTGTACATTAAAAATGTATCTTACATCAACAGGGAAGTACAAATCAAAACCACACTGAGATACCACTTCACATCAGTCAGAATGGCTAAAATTAGCAAGTCAGAAAATGACAGATGTTGGCGAGGATGTGGAGAAAGGGGAACCCTCCTACACTGTTGGTGGGAATGCAAGCTGGTGCCATCACGTGGAAAACAGCATGGAGGTTCCTCAAAAAGTTGAAAATAGAGCTACCCTTTGACCCAACAATTGCACTACTTTGTATATACCCCAAAGATACAAATGTAGTGATCTGAAGGGGCATGTGCACCCAAGTGTTCATAGCAGCAATGTCCACAACAGCCAAACTATAGGAAAAGGCAGCTTTCCATTGACAGATGAATAGATAAAGAAGATGTTGTGTACATATATAATGGAATATTACTCAGCCATCAAAAAATGAAATCTTGCCATTTGCAATGACAAGGATAGAACTAGAAGGTATTATGCTAAGCGAAATAATTCAATCAGAGAAAGACAATTATCATATGATGAGGAATTTAAGAAACAAAACAGGATCATAAGGGAAAAGAGGAATATTGAAAAAAGAAAGCCAGAGAGGGAAATAAACCATAAGAGAATCTTAATCATAGAAAACAAACTGAAGGTTGCTGGAGGGGTGACGGACCTTAAGGAGGGCATGTGATGTAATGAGCAATGAGTATAAGTATAAGTATATAATGAATATAAGACTGATGAATCACTGATCTCTACCTCTGAAACCAATAATACATTATATGTTAATTGAATTTAAATTTAAAAAATAAGATCACTTATAGTAGGTCATAAATGCACTAACATATTACACCGGCCAGAACTTAGTCATACAATTGTGCCTAGCTGCACAGATTCTATTACTAATTTTAAAAAGAGGGCAACAGGGAAGATGGATAATGGGAAATAGCAAATAGTCTCTGCTCTCTCCCTCCACTATTCATATTCTACATTGTTTTTTCTCAGAGTGTTTATTAATCCCTGATATATTTTTCTCTTTATTTGTTTATATTTCCCCCAACCTGCAGGTTCCAAGAAGACAGGGACTATGTCTTTTGCTCAGCTTTGTACCCCAGTTTCTGGAAATTTACTTGAGGGAATTTACCTCATTAAATTACCTGAAGGAATTTAAAAAATATGGACCAAATGAGTGAATGAATTGTTAATTCCAGGGAGGGGGCAAAGTCTAAAAAATAAATTTAAACATAAAGGAAGATCCAGTCCACATACAGATGATGCTTTGTTTTTTTTCACTTGGTTAAGAACAATGTCCATCACCCAGGAAAAACTTAATCACCTTCTCTGGAATTATAATTTTAAAAAGCCTCCCTCCTCTGAACAGATAATTCATGTCTTTGAAGAAGACACAACCTAATGCGCCTGGGTAGCTCTGTCAGTTAAGCATCAGACTTTGACTCAGGTCATGATCCCGGGGATCCTAGGATCAAGCCCCACATCCTGCTCTCTACTCCGCAGGGAGCCTGCTTCTCTATCTGCCCCCATAGGTTGTTTTCTCTTTCTCTCTCAAGTAAATAAATAAAATCTTGGCGTTGGGTGGAGACACAACCAATAAATACAACCACTGGTGATATCCCTGTAATAAATCCCTATTCCTGATTGTAGAAACAGTATTATTTCAATGTGTGCAATAATGTAACTATTGTGTAATTGTGAGTCTGATTATGCATAAATATTTTTTTAAAAGTATCTTAAAGAACAATGTGATATCACCTAACCAAGAAAATTCAGACTTAAGCTGTGGCATCTTGATCCTTATCACCTAAAGAGTGACTGTGAAGAAAAAGGTTGGTGTCTCCTGTGGTAGAACATTTTAGGGGTTACCTCCAGGGTTGCATAATGCAAATAAATGTATGTTTGATTCATTCTGTAGCTATGCATTGTATTTTCCAGGAAAGAAGTCATAGGTAACTAATATATAAACTAGGATACTCATGCCCCTTTATATCAGAACAGACACACTGCCGGACAGTAAACTATTGATGGTGACCAACACTGCTGCTCCTTCTAATTATCAGGGCATTAAAATGATAAAGCCCAAAGTTCCTTTGTGACCATGGATATTAATTATTGGCTCTAGAAAAGTTTAATCAATTCTTCCTGCTTTGTGAAACAGTAAATTTCTCCAAGGGCTGCACAATTCACCTCTTCCAAATAGAGCCTCTCTTTGGACACTGCTTGATAAACATGAGCAATATATGCTCTTTGGCTCCCTATCTTCTAGATCCATGGAGAACATCCTGCATGAAATAATCAAATACAATTCCATCACCCTCACTGTTTTTTAATAGGACTGTTTTTCAGACAAATTTTAATATAATTGTTTTACCTTGAACATATCATTTTTTAAGATTAAAAGTAGAGTTTCAGTTGCCCTCATCTGAGAATTTTTAAATCGTTTTTCATGTTCTTGAATGTGTGGTAAAATATACATAACACAAAATATTTTTTCACGTTCTTGTATTTGTGGTAAAATATACATAACACAAAATTTTCCCTTCCTTGATGACTCAGGATGTAGAGTGTATTTTCATGTGTTTGTATACTTTCTTTAGAGAAATGCTGTTTGCTCATTTAAAAAAATAAATAACAGCCCTTATTTTAGAGCAATTTTAGGTTCACAGCAAAAATGAGTAGAAGTTACAGAGATTTCCCTTAGACTACGGATCTTTACATATACACAACCTCTCCTTACTATCAATATTCAGCACCACAGCAGTACATAGTTAACAATCAATGAACCTACACTGATGTGTTATTATCACTCAAAGTCCATAGATTCCCTGTTTTTTAACTAGGTTGTCTCTTTATTATTGAGCTCTAAGAGATCTTTATATATGCCAGATAAAAGACCCTTAACAAATACACAATTTGAAAATAATTTATCCTATCCTGTGGGTTGTCTTTTCACTTTTTAAATGATGTCCTCTGAAGCACAAAAGTTTTTAATTTTGATGAAGTCCAAATTTATTTTTTTATTTTGTTGCATATGTTTTCAGTGTAATATATAAGAATCCTTTGCCATATCCAAATCATGAAGAGTTCTTCCTATATTTTATTCTAAGAGTTTATTTATAGTTTTCACTCTGCAATTAGGTCTTTAATCAATTTTAAGTTAATTTTTCTAGAGGTGTTAAACTTCATTCTTCTGCATATGACTAGTCAGTTGTCCCATCATGATTTGATTGGAAAGACCATTCTTTCTCTGTTGAAGGATCTTGGAACCCTTGTCAAAAGCCAGCTGACCATAAACACCTGGTTTTATTCCTCAACTCTCAATCTATTTCATTGATCCATAAGTCTATTTATTTTTATTTTCAGGTTTTTCATTATGAGTGTTGACAAATAAAATTGATTTTTGTACATTGATCTTCTATCTTGCAACCTTAGTCAACTCTTTTATTAGTACCCATGGTTTTTAGAGAACTCTTTAGGACTTTTCATATGCAAGATTTTGTCATCTGTGAATATATGTAGTTTTGTTTCTTTCTTTCCAATCTGGATGACTTTTATTTCTTTTTCCTGTAAGTTGCCCTGGCTGGAATCTCCTGCACAATGTTGAACTGAGAGCCCATATCCTCATCTTATTCTTGATTTTAGAGGGCAAGTATCCAGTCTTTCACTGTTTAGTATGATATTAGTTGTGGGTTTTTCATAGACATTCTTTATCATATTAGGCAGTTTCCATCTATTCTTAATTTACTCAGCCTTTTTATCATGACAGGGTGTTGGATTTTGTTGAGTGCTTTTTCTTTATCTATTGATAGCTGATTATAATTTGATATATTATATCATTGTTTTTATTCTATAGAGATATGACATTGATGGATTTTCAGATATTAACCAGCCTTGCATAACTGGGTTAAACCCTGCTTGGTTATAGTGTATAATTCTTTTTACATACATATATTACTGGATTCAGTTCAATAGTATTTTATTTTATAATAGTATTTTATTCCTTTATAATCTTTTTTTATTCACTAAAAGTTGGCAGTAATGCCTCCTCATCCATTTCTGATTCTAGTCATTTGAGTCCTTTCTTCTCTGGTCAGTCTAACTGACAGTATGTCCATTTGGTTAATCTTTTCAAAGAATCAGCTCTTCATTTCATTGATTTTCTGTATTGTTTTTCTATTCTCTTCTTTTAAATTAATTCCCCCTATAATATTTATTATTTTCTTTTTTTAGTTTACTTCAAGATTAGTTTGCTCTTCTTTTCCTAGTGTCTTAAGAGAGAAAGTAAGGTTATTAATTTGGTATCTTTCTTTTTTCTTAATATAGGAATTTATAACTATAAATTCCTTCTAAGTACTGCTTTAGCTGCATTCCATAGATTTTGGAACATTGTGTCTTCATTGGGTTTCTATTTCCTTGCTGATCTCGTTAATCTTTTGTGTAATTGCTCTATATGTTATTGAAAGTGAAATATTAAAGTCTCCAACTATTATTGTTAAATTATCTATTTCTTCCTCTATATCTGTCATGTTTTGCTTCATATATTTTGATGCTGTCATTAGCAGAATGTATGTTTATAATATAAAAATGCATATAAAATAATATATATTAAATATATCAATTTTTAATATATTGATATATTTTAATATTAGCATATTGATATATTTTGTAAAATATATTAATATATGAAAATACATATAAATATATAAAAATCCCTTTCCCCTTTTTATATTAGTTATACATGTTACATTTATTAATGGTACAAATTTAAATACTTTGTTATAGTTAATTTACCATCTGTAGCCATTTCCTTGGCCCAAAACAGCTTTCTTTCTACCCACTTCTTTTGTGCTATTCTTGGCAATTATATTGCAAATATATATTACAGTTCTTTATGTTATTGGCCCAGCAACACATTTTATATATATCATATCATACAATTTATTTTAATCAGAGAAGAAATGAGAAAAATATGCATTTATACTATTTTTTATAATTACATTACTAGAGCTCTTATTTCTTTCTGCGAATTCAGATATCTGTGGTCACCTGTTTTCAGTCTGAAGAGCTTCCTTTAGTATTTCTTATAAGGCAAATCTGTAGTAATATGTTCTCTCAGTTTTGTTTTTTTTAATCTGGGAATGTCTTTCTTCCACTTTCACTTTTGAAAGTTAGCTTTGTTGGATATGACAATCTTGGTTTGAGTGTTTTTCAACTATTATCTTATTGGTGTTCCATTGTGAATGACAAGTTTTCTTTTATCACTTTCAATTATTTTCTCCTTATCTGTGACTTCCAAGGTTTTTATCATCATGTGTCTGTTCATAGAGTTCTCTGTGATTAACCAACTTACAATTTGTTGAACTTCTTGTGTACATCAGGGTTTTTTAATAAACTTGTGAAGTTTTCAGTTATTTCTCCTAATATTTTTCTGCTCTTTTCATTTTTATGCTCTCTTTCTGATACTCCCATTATGCAGTTTTTGATGTACCTAAGGTATGCCACTGTTCTAAGAAACTCTTTCCATTTTTCTTCCTTCTTTTTTCTCTTTTTTTCAGGCCGTATTGAACAGTGTATCTTTAAGTTTGATAATGCTTCTATATGACCATTGAAATTTACTGTTAAGCCCTTCTAGTGAATTCTTATTTCCCATTATTGTACTTCTGAACTCTAAAATTTCCACTTGGTTCTTTTTTATAATTCCTATCTCTATTGATATTCTCTATTTGATATAAAGTTGTTATATCTTCCATTAGTCCTTTATTTAAAATCTCCTTTAGTTCTTTGAGCATAATTTTCATGACTATTTTGAAGTGCTTTTCTATTAAATTCCATATTCAGTCACTATTCCAGGCAATGTCTGCTGTCTGATTTATTTTTTCTGTGTGTGGATCATACTTCCCAATTTATCTACATGTCTCATTTTTTTGTTGCTGTTGTTAGAAACTGGACATTTTTTATCACATATTTTAGCAGCTCTGGGTACAGGATCCCCCTCACCTTAGGGCTTTTCATGTTATTGGATAGTTTATTTGCTCAGAGACTGACTGAGTTATCTAAGTAAAATTTATTTCCTCATCCATAATGTTAAACCCATGATGTTCTTTCTCAAGAAGGCACAGTTCTGGGAATGCCCACAGTCGACATGGTTTGACAGTGGTTTTAGCAGGACTCCTTCTTGTCTTTCCCTGACCACCCCTAGCTATTAGGCCTCACTAATGGGAGGTTGATTGTTCTATTGTTTCAATAATGTTTTAGGGCACAAATTCTTCTAAAAACAGTCTAACTAAATTTGGGAACAGTTCCCAAGCTCAGTGTTTGGTATTTATTCTGACCCCAGGAGGGCTCCTCCTGACTATCTCCTTTCCCAACTCTCTCTTACAAACTGGCTGACCTACAGATCAGCCTGTACCTTGAATATTCTTCCAATCGTTCCCTAATGCAACTTCCAGTGTTTTTGAGAGCACCCTTAGGTCTGGACTTCTCCATGCTCAGTGGCAAATGATGTCAATTCTCTTGGGAAAAGTGTAAATGCTCTCTGTTTTATAACCTACATCTCACCCCAGACAAAATCTCTGAGACAGGGATCTGGAGCTGGTGTAGGACAATGGTAAGCTGTGATACCCCCACTCTAGGAACTGCTGGGTAGAGGAGTATGGGCAGCAGCCTAGATCATTCTTGGCTTGCTTATTCTAGTATAGAACCACTGTTTCACAAGACAGGCAAGGGCAGTCATGGGCCAAGTAGCCTCAGCAGCTCTCTCCCCAAGGTAAAGTCTCTGTTTATTACTGGGCAGAGGAAAGGAGCTCCTATCCTCTCAAAAGCACCTGCCTAAAATCTAGCCTTCAAAAAGGCAATTGGTGGCAGAATGAGAAAACTGATGTCATGTTCTCCTCCTGGGATCTTCTGCTGCTACAAACTGAAGGGGAAGAGTCTTGTGTTCTTGACTGGTAGGAGAGGGAAGGGATTGGTCTTTGCTGAAATACCGCAAATTTATGCTTTTCCTACGGGAGTTTTATAGATTTTCTTGAGTAAATTTTTTTTCATTTGTACACCTGAAGATCATTTTCAAAGGCTTTAAAAACGGTTGTTTAGTTCTTTTTAAATTAGTTTTCCTCAGTTTCAGTGTAGTTCAGCTCTACAAAGCATCTCACACCATCATGTGGAAGTCAATATACTCCTTTATATTACATTTTATCACTTTAAATTACTTTAAATTACTGATATAGTTTCTGTATCTCAACTAAAACAGGTGATTTCATGAGACTTAGATAACATGCAACTCAGATGCCTATGTGTGTTCATAGAGAAATGATCACACATGTATTTTTTAATAAAAGCTTACATAGAATGCAGTGCTTTTTAAATGTAGCATACATTATGCTTCCTTGAAAACATTCATACTGTTCCTTTTCTGGTTTGTTATACTTATGAACACTGCTTAAGGTACCAACAAATGTTAATGAATAAGACTAAATAACACTAGAGAAACACTGTAAAACATGCCCCTTAAGGAGATTGACCTTATACTAAATTATACACTTGCCATGGGATGTGAAGAAACTAGCAAGCAATCAAAAAGAAAGTATTAGAACAAGTTCAAAATGTGTCAGAAGATAAAATTAATTTAGTTTAAAAGCATTTTATATAAATTACAAGTTTTGGCAATATATGGCCTCCTAAATGACATTAAAGCTGTAGTCATGTTTTAATGGGAGATCAAATGTAAGAATTTTACAAAAATCTCATATTGAAATTTGGCAGATGAAATACTCTGGCTTTGAAGAACTAATCCTAACGATAAGTTGCCTTTTGCATCCGTGCTTTCTGCTGCATAATCAATATACTTTTCAGCTTGAAGTAACCTACATAGAATTGCACCTTAAACAGAGTACCAGTTCTTCCATCAGAGTGCCAAGAAGTGAGAAACAAGACACCAGGAGGTTATACAATTTTCCTATTTGTCTTATGGTAAATTGATTCCAAGTAATTTCAAATCAGTTTTCTTTTAAAGAAAAGAAATTGCAAATAGATGAGCACATCCAAAAAACCTGGGGTCAGGATCAGAGGTCTTAGGAAGAATTCAAGGGAAGGAAGAATAAGAATATGAGAGGTGGGTCAAAAATGTTAGGTGACCCTGTGAATAGCTTAAAGTCACAAGAAAGTTTCCTGAGATCAGATTTTTTTTTCCAAAATGCATTTAATTCATAGTTAAAATAATGTTACTAGGATCTATACTTTTTAGTCTTGCTATGCTTTAGTCACTATTTGTGAAGTACTCGTAAGTAATTTTGCTCAGATGTTTTGCTAAAACTTTTGGCTGTCACTCAATTCTAAAACTGCAAGAATTGACACTTTTATGAAATGATCCCCTGAAACTGCTGAGTTTTAAACTGAGGTTTTAGTATGAGAAGATACAAGCTTCAGTTTCATAATGAAACTCAAGCAGCTTGGTTTAGTCCAAGTTTCACATGAACATAAAACCCAAAGACTAATGAAAACAATCACTAAACTTGATACGTTAAATCCAAAGTCATAACCCTACTTTACTGTCATGGCTACATTAATAGCATGCTTTTAATCTTATCATTGAAATCCAAATATCTGGAATGATGTGTGAAAAATCACTTATGTCAGAGCCAAATTGTCCATTATCAGGATCATGTTTTTCTTCATGTCCATGCCATAACTAAATCCAAGAGCTCTGCCTGTGAATTTGCGCATTTATCCATTCAGCAAACCTTAATGAATATCTACCATGTGTCAGGCACTGTGATAGGTTCTGGGTACACAAAATTGAATGAGGAGTTACTTGTCTTGGAAGAGCTAAAGGTGAGAGAAATGATCACACAATGTGATGAGTGTTATGCTTTTAGAATAGCCTGAGAATAAAAGGGGAGGATATAAATCATACAGCTCAAAGGAGAGTTGAGGAGGAGGGAATACTTTCCAGGGGTGACACTGAACACAGTTTAATAACCAGTACAGAGGTAGGCAGAGGGAAGACAAAGGATTCAGGCAGCTATTTCAGGCAAAAGTAGTAGGAAGTATGAAGACACAGAAGCATAAAATAAGAACTTTTCATTGCAAGTGGTTAGGTATTGGCAACATGGCAGCTAGAAAGGTAAGGAGAGGCCAGTTTGTGGAAAGACTTGCATACCAAACTAAGGAGCTTAAATTCTATTTTGAAAACATGAGAGTAAAATATTAAAGAGATTTGAATAGAAGGGTGACATGATCATACTGGATTTTTGAAGGAACCCTCTGACAGCAAAGTGTGGGATGGAGGAGTTGAAAAAGGAGGCAGAAGCAGTAAGGAGCTATTGTAACAACATGAGCAGGAAGTCACTGAGATCAGAATCAATCTAGTGTTATGGGAAGGAGAAGGAGCAGATGATTATGAAAATATTAAGGAAATAGATTTCAGGGCTTGTCTGATTGGGTGAAGGGAGAAGTCAAGGGTGTTAACAAACCATCTTGGTTCCAGCGATGGATGAAAGGAAATATTTTAAAAAATTGGAAAATGAGGACATTTGGTTGAGTCTTAAATGGTGTTATATACCTATGACACTTTAAGTGGAAATATCTACTTGGTGGATGGATACCTGGTTCTAAAGCTCTGAAAAAAAAAAAAAAAAGTTTTGCAGATGGGCATTCAGGTGTCACAAGAATACCTAGTGTGTGAAACCACACAACTATATCTCTAGGTGAGTTCCTTAAGTAGGAAGTATATACCTAAAGGAGATGAAAATTGAACTTAAAAGAATAAAGGTATTAAATGAGCAGGTGAGCTAGGAGGCAACTCAGGCAGGTGTGGGTACATACGTAACAACGCACATACACAGACGTATATATACACGCACACATAGCATGGAGAAGGATCAACCAGAGAATCAGATGAAAAGCCAGGAGTCAGTGAAAAAGAGTAGAAAGTTTTGCAAAGCAAGTAGAGAAACTGCTTCTTTCCTTCTTCCTTTCTTTCTTTTTTTCTTTCTTTCATTCATTCATTCATTTAATAATACACTCAATGTGGACCTGACATGAGCCAGCACATTGCACCCAAAAACAAGGGGCTGTACAGCACAGAAAGTCCTTATCCTCACCATGCCCTTGAATCACATTTGACACGAGCCTCCTAAACCCCTGCTACTTCAGGGTAAATAAGAGATACTGTGCTTACCTGCCTCTTTTGAATCAAAAAGTACCTCCACAGCCCTGCTTGAGATACTAATTTTAAAAGTTGTTTAAAACTCAGTGAATACAAAACTCTAAACTCACGAATGATGAGTTGAGCTATATCCCTGAGCCCATTCCAGGTTGAATCATCCACTGAGAATTTAAATTCTTATCCAAGGTTCATTAACCTAAAAATACATCATAAGAAATTATCCTTGTACATGACTTTCAGACAGTTTTGTCTGAAAAGCAAATATTGTGTTATAATGTTTCACTGTTACTTTTAGCTCTGATGAAAAGCAAAAGAATCTTTCTAAAAACGAAAATCAAAACTGAAAGAGAAATCTCAATTAGGCATTATTTGTTACCCTCACTTTGCTTGGATATTTAAATATCTGGGAATTCATTTAAACTTAATATTAAGATAAAATTTGTATTGATTTTGATTACAAATAATCTACTTCTTTTTTAAGGCCTAGAAAGTACCAGAGGAGATAAAAATTAGGACTCATTTAGCCATGTATACTTTGCACTGTGGGCCAATAACCAGACCTTTACTATACTCACTGCTTGGTGCAATTATTGGACTTTGGCCCTACTTTGTATGTAATGTTTTATTAATATAATATTAATGTTGTTTTAAAGAAGATATTCCTTTTATTTGAATATCTTCCTTTCTTCTTCAGCCCTTCTCCTTCTCAGTTCTCCAACCCAGAACTTAAGAGCAAAATTGCTTTTTCCTCCTGAGATAAATTTGTCCTACACATAAAAGTGATCGGGCAGAGGACGGTCTGCATGACACATTCTGAAATAGTAGCATTTCCGAGCACCTTTCCAGTTGTCACCATCTGTACCCTTCAGAAGTATGGTTTCAATTTTGCTCTTGAAATATGAGTCAGGCTATGTTACCAACACATATTTTTCCCTGTCATAACATTTCACTTATTCTGTAGTCTGTAGACAGTTTATGGGTTGCATCTTTTCCCTAGTCTTACTGAAATGGTATCTTCTTGCTCTTTGAATTCATTTTTCATTAGGGAAGATAAAATCAGATTCTGTGCCCAATAAACAGAAGCATCTGGCCTAAGGATGTGTCATCAATGCTGAGTGTTGCCCCCTGGTAATGAACAGCAGTCAGATGCCGCTTAGGAGAGGTGACGATGGCAGTTACTATGCCTCCCTTTTGTAGTCATTAATGATCTGTCCCTCACCCCACCCCAGGAATTAATCAGGCATGTAATATGCAGAATAGAAACAACTTGAAGCAATAATTCACTGGATTGGGACTTAATTACTATCTTTTCTGTTTCATAGCAGTTTCCCAAGTTCACAGATCTGGGGCTAAAAGTCCCACTGAAAATTTTTCATGTCTTGAGTAGAGCACCCCGAGGAAGCTCATACAGAGCCTTAGCTTTCAGGTTCTAGATGTCACAAAAATTTACCATAAATGTAAGGATTTCATTAGAGTTAAAAATGTTAGAGACATCGATGTGCTTTCTTAAGTCAGGCAACATGATTCAATCAAAATGATTCAATCAACATGCCAAGACACCATTCTGACTTTATTACCAAAGCAATGCTTTTCTAGGTTACTCTCACCAAGGTAAGTATTTCTGTTAAGATTGATCCCATTACGCAGAGAAAGTTCCAGGTCTCACTGTTTTTAAAAATGTCTATTATTTCAAGTCAAAATGAAATTGTTTAACCTTTACAAGAGGTAAGTATAATAAAGAAGAACATTAAGAAAGCAGATGAAATTTGGTGTCAAGTATAAACTGAACAATAAATCCTGGCATATCTTATAAGGAAATCTAGCCGGAACCATATCAAGGGAAAAAAATTAAGTGTAATAAATAATAAGTAAATAAATTTTATATAGCACATTGCATTCTATACCATAAAGATGATTATATCTGAAATAAATCTTCAAAGCTGACCTCAAGAGTCATAACAACCACTACACTGCTTAAAATAACGGGCCGTGAACAAAATATGTGACAGTTAACTGTGTTTTTTGATCAAAAGAACATACATAAGGAAGGTGGCATTTGATCCAATCAGTTTTAACTTTTCAGTAAATAGTAGCATCTTGTAGGGATGGACATTGTTACTAAAAGTTTGCTAAGGTGTGTAATGGGCTCCCTCAGCTTAAAATATTAGTTTTCTTGAAAAAGCCCTGTGTCAAGTACTGAGCAAACCACAAGTTCATCAACAACAGGGATGGGTATTTATGTTCAAGGGAGGGTAGGGCTGACAGTGGAAAAGAAGGGGAAAATGCGCTGTTACAAATTCCTTTCAGCTTTGAACCCAAAATAATGTACGAAGAGATCATCAGCAAAACATGAATAGCAATAATCTTCTAAAAAAAATGAAAAAGAAACCAAGGGTAAAATGAACTGAATGAAAATGAAAATGGCTTGATATAGAAGAAAGTACACACATTAAAATCAAGAGTAAAAATAATCAAATTGATGCCCCAGGTGCAGGGAAGGTAGAGAAATATTTTAGAGCTCTGAGAAACATTTGAGAGCTGAATTAAACAGGCTAAATTAATCTTTGAGCAATTTTCTTACTGGGGAAGACAGGATTCATTTTTTTCACCTTAGTGAATTTATTAATCTCCCCATGGGCAAAAAAGTCATTTACATTTTTTAAGTACAGAAAGATCTGTGGGTTTTCAAAGCAGCTTTATAAGAGAGGAGTTATCATTACAACTGTGTGAACAATTAGGTTTTCAACGTTCTTTAAGTCTATAGTTGGGGATTTTAGAAATCTCTGATACAGATTTCAATATTCACAGCATTGCTTTCCTTGGCAAGGTAAACAAAACAGAAGTAAAATTTTAAAAAGTCTTTTACTTATTAAATAAAATGTGAATAAATAATGCATTGAATGGAAGGAATATTAATTCATTTTATGTAGAAATAGAAAGCATATTATATTGTTTCAAAACTACTAGAGGATTCCCACTGTTTCTGTCTTACTAAAAACTATCCATTTGATATCCTATACACACATGCCCATACACACACACAATGCACTCATAACACACACATGCACACACACCCACCTGGAGCATTTAAATACTTCTCTGTTTTGCCTCAGAAAAAAATAATTACACAATTTTCATTTTTGCCAAATTTGACTATTAATTGAGCCTCCAAATAAAGGACAGAAATCCTGCTTTAAAATCAGAAATTTCGACTCCTAATGCCTCCTGAAGTTGGTGAAAGATAATGTTTCCAAATTCACAACAGGTATTAATCTTCAGAATTTGGAAACAAAGAATCAGAATTCCTGGGAATTTGTAGTAATTCTGAAATCTCAGGTTAGTCATAAAGCACTTCCAATGTTCTTCTTTAGATTTTTTTTCCAGTGGTGCTTATTATAGATTTTTTTAAATACCTAATTTATTTATTTATTAGAGAGAGAGAGAGAGCACAAGTGAAGGAGGGACAGAGGGAAAGAGAGAAACAGACTCCCCACTGAGCACAGAGCCTTGTGGAGCTTGATCCCAGGACCCCAAGATCATGACCTGAGCAGGTCAGACACTTAACTAAATAAGACACCCAGGGGCCCCAATTATTATAGATATCTTTAAACAGTCGTTTAGTAAATAAGAAATACTACCTTTAATAGCATTTCCAGAGAGCTATCACCTATAGCAAATTTTCAAATAATGGGAAACTCCCATGGACATTATTAGGTAGTACATAAATAACAGAAAATTCACATCTCCTATCAACAACATGCATTAAAAGTTCCCACTGAACAACTCACTTTGCTTCCAAATGTTATTTCTCCCAATTATTTCTAGTTGTTATTTCTTGGGACAATGCCAATAGAATTTGTATAAATTTTTTCATAAATTCAGTAGTATTCAGTATACCACAATGACTCACCATCAGTGAGATAGGACCACGCACATACAGCTGTAATATAGCACTAGTTACAAGTAGCCTGAGGGGGCTGTGGGGGGTACTACCCCTCTCCTACCTTCTCCTGTGCTGGTTTCTGGAAATGTCAACTGTAACTTTTCACTCCACAGTGTGTGTGTTTCCTGCTCTTGTTTTTGACTTGACATCAATGGATTCCTCCCAATCAGTAATTCTCTATAGATTATTACACTCACACGAAAGCTGTAACACTTTTCTTCTTTTTTTGAGTTTGTGGACTAATTTTCCTCAGGATTCAGCATTCAGAAAACATAAATTTCCCAAGAAATACTGGGCACGAATTCCTACATGGAAATGCTAGTTGTAGGTGTATATATGCACATGTATATATGTAGTTATATATTGAGTATGTTTTATTCCTCCAAAGTAACATCTTCTCTACTAATCATAGTAGCAAATGACCAACATGACACCTCCATACATTCCCTTGTTACCCAAAGTTATTTCACAAAACAAAGCTTGGCTAGTCTTTCTCACCTAAGATAGAATCATTTCTTACTTAATGTTAGAGAAGACATGGAATGAAAGAAAAAAGAGAGAGATAGAAAAAAAGATATCTTTAAAAAGATAGAAAAAGGAAAGAAAGAAAGAAGGAAAGAAAGAAAAGAAGGAAGGAAGAAAGAAAAAGAAAGGAAGTGAGGGAGGGAGGGAGGAAAGTTTGAAAAGCTTTTCAGAAATTTATGTATCATTGTTTTGTTTTTTGAATTACTGAAGCTTTCAGAAGCACACTGTTAAAGCTAGGTGAATTATACCTATTTCTTGGACATTTTATGTCACATTTCATTATATTTTCAATGATTTTTGTCCTTCATTACAAAATTCATCATCAAAATACAATAATATGCCACTAGCAATTTTATAAAATTTTACAGAAGGCCTTAAATGGTTATATGTTTATCTATGTATATATATACACATATATGTATATATGTATATATGTATGTTTTTCAAGCAGGGCTTAACTTCTTGAAATATCACCAACATCAGTGATTTCCAAAAAAAAACAAACTCACAACTTTCTGTATTTTTTATGTGAAGGCTTCTGATTTTATACAGGATAATTTAAAGAATTAAAATTGTGTGAGATAAATAAAGCCCACCTAGGTCAACTTTGGAATACAAGATTTTAGGTTGAGATCTCTATGAACATGGTGACCACTGCACATGCCACATGAGATCTACAGTGCTATGAGAAATGATAAGTTAAAGGCAAGTCCAGGAGCAAGTAGAGGCCAAGACATTCTAAGTGAGGAGCTTGCTATATAATTCCACTGCATGAAGAATGGTACAGAGCTACCAACATGTCCTTGGTGATTGTGGAATACTGTGTATATGACCTTAGGATAATTATGCTTCTTTCACTTCTTTTATATATAGCAAGGCAATAATTATAGTTTGGTAATAACAATTCCTCCTCAACTTCAACTTATGATGTTTAAATCAGTTTGTTACATTCTAGATGTCTTTTCCCATTTTGATGGTGACATATAGGTTACAGTGTAGGAAGATGGAAACACGCACACAAAAAAGCACAATTTCAATTTCTATTTTCATAAGTACTAACTGATATTCTATGTTCTTTTCTGAAACAAAAATTCATCTGCTGAGGAAAGTGTAACCCTTTCTCTTGCCTTTTGGGTGTCAATGTTTCAAGATAATAATACTTCTCCAGTGTGAACTCAGGAAATGCTCAATAAAATGTGTCCATTCCTGTAGACAGATGGATGAAAAAAACAACTCAAATGTAAACCACATGCTCACAAAAACTTACATTGCAGAAGGTGAATGTCTTTTAAAATACTTGGCACATATTCTGAAGCAGGCAGCTAAAACAGAGATAGAATTCCCTTTGAAAGGTCCACATGTGATGACTCCAACCAAATTTTATTACAAAAACAAATAAGACTGTGTCCAAGCTCTACAATGAGTTTATGTAAAGTGATAGTAATTTCCTCTCAGATGTTATTCACATAGTTAGCAGAGTGGGTTAAATTGTGTGCAAAAAGATCTGTTTCTAAATTACTAATGGGAATAGTCGCTGGCATCAATGTACACTTTGCATTCAAGCAAAGCTTGAGTAAGAGAAAGATGATTCACTGAGAGCACATTCATAAAGGGTCTACTAGAATATTCTGCCAAATCATGGAGGTCTATTGATGTCTCAAGGCCCTAGAGAACCATGTGTAAGGGAATGATGAATCAGGTATTATTACGGGCTAAATTGTGCCCCCCCCCAAAATTCATATGTTGCAGCCCTAACACAAACTACCTCAGAAGGTGATTATATTCAGAGATAGTGCCTTTAAAGAAATAATGAAACTAAAATGAGGCCATTAGCATGTGCCCTAATCTGATCTGACTGGAGTTCACAAGGAAAGGAAATTTGGACACAGAAAGACACAAGAGATTTGTGCACACAGAGAGAAGACCGTGTAAGGACACTGCCAGAAGTTAGCCATCTGAGAGCCAACAGAGGCCTCAGAAGAAGCCGAACCTGCTGACACCTTGATCTTGGACTTTCAAACTCCAGAACTGTGGAAAAACACATCTCTGTTGGTTAAGCCATCAAGTCTGTGGCCTTTTGCTACAGCTGCCCTAACAAATGAATACATCTGTATTTGGCAGTTAGTTTACAAGAAAACAATATGTTTGTGCATCTATCTACTTTTAACAATTGAGTCCATAGAAGTGGTGGATCAAGATTCGGAACTACTGAACAAGGAGCATGAATCTTACAAAGAAACCATCTGAATACATTAATTGAAATTACTGTTTTTCTTAAGATCATTGCTAGTCAGATTTTTTAAAAAGATTTTACTTATTTATTTGACAGACAGAGATCACAAGTAGGCAGAGAGGCAGGCAGAGAGAGAGAGGAGGAAGCAGGCTCCTCGCTGAGCAGGAAGCCCGATGCGGGGCTCGATCCCAGGACCCTGAGATCACGACCTGAGCCGAAGGCAGAGGCTTTAACCCACTGAGCCACCCAGGTGCCCCGCTAGTCAGATTTTAATAGTTGGAAGCAGATGGTTAAGGTTGGTGATGTTTTCAAAGGATTACTATTAGAATGGGATAATTTGTACTCCCTAAGGGAAAAAAAAATAGTTCTGCATAAAACTCTGGAGGAGTGAAAAAATTATAAGAAAATAAAGCTTCAGAACACAAGACGTGAAAGGCTTCTGACTTTTCACTTTCTGATGTAGAAGACAGATGTCTGCCAACAATTAGAAAAGCGTAAAATGAGAGAAAAGGAAGTGTATTTTAAAATAGGTATATTTTGACTTATACCTCAGCAACACATGTGTGAAAATAATCATTATAACAACACAAGGTAGATTTACATAAAGATCAGAGTATATTGTCCTGGCACTATGGCTGGTTTTCAAGAAGCAAGTAGTCTTTATTTTACAACACATCTAGAAAAGATATATGATCTTAATATTAAGATTAAGTGACTATTTCTCAACTTTGTATTATTTTAAAATACACTGTGCAAAAGGTTCTCACTAATCAAAATATTATAATATTCAATTTCCTATATTATTTCATCTCTTCAAAAGAATAAGAGGAAGAGATGATTGAAAGATATATTTTCAACATTTTAATAATTTGTTGCCAATTCTGCAACATATCTTACATTAGAAAATGAATCCAGCTTGCCTGATGGCTCAGTCAGTTAAGTATCTGCCTTCAGTTTGGATCATGATCCCAGGGTCCTGGATTGGAGTCCTGCATCAAGTTCCTTGCTCAGCGAGGAGCTGGCTTCTCCCTCTGCCTGCTGCTCCCCCTGCTTGTGCTTTCTCTCTCTCTCTTCTCTCTCTCTCTCTGACAGATACATAAAATCTTTAAAGAAAAAAATAAAAATAAGTAAATAAAATAAATAAAAGACGAATCCACTTTAAGTGAACAGTGTGAGGAGTTTGACAAAAGTTACCAACAACACAATAAGATACAGAAAAATTTCATCATTCCAGAAAACTCTTTTGTGTTCCTTCCTAGTCAATCGAGCGCCCCCCAACCCTAGTCAACCACCGATGTTCTTTCTATCACTATTTTTAGATTTTTCACTTCTAGAATTTCATATAAAGAGAAGTATCCATTATGTACTTTTCTGTCTGGCTTTATCACTTTACACAGCATTTTTGAGATCCACCATGTTGTTGCATGAATTTGTAGTTTGTTCCTTTTTATTACTGAGTAATACCTTATTATATGGATATTGCCACCGTTTGTGTATCCATTCACCAGCTTGGGGATGTGGGTTGCTGACTCTTTCAGACTATAATGAATAAAGCTACTAAAAACATTCATTTGCAAGTTTTTAGGCAGGTATCTAGAAGGTATCTAGGAATTGTTAGATCATATGGTAAATGTACAGCTAACATTAAAGAAACTGCTAATTTCCCAAAGTGAGTGTATTATTTTACATTCACACCAGAAATTTATAAAAGCTCCAAAAGTCAATACTTTTTATTGCTAATGTTTTTAATTTCAGCCATTCTAGTTGTGAGTAGTGGAATCCCATTCTGTTTGGGATTTGTGTTTTTCTGATGTTGAATATCTTTTCATGTACTCACTGGCCATTCATAGATCAGCATTTTTGAAGCAACTGTTCAAATCTTTTGCTCTATTTTATTGAGTTGATTTTCTTCTTAGTATTGAGTTAAGTTATGAATACAAGTCTTTGGTCAAATATTATATATTGTAAGTATTTTCTCCCATACTGCGGCTTTTCTTTTCATTTTCTTATTGAAATCTTCCAAAAAGCAAAGATTTTTAATTTTGGTGGTGTTCAATTTAACATCTTTTTCTTAATGGTTAGTGCTTTTTATGTCTTAAAAGTCTTTGCTTATCTCAAGGCTGAGAAGATGTTCTTCTATATTTTATTTTAGAAATTTTCATTTTAACTTTTACACTTAGGCCTATGATTCATTTCAAGTTAATTTACACATATGTCATGAAATAAGAGTCAATGTTCTTTTTCTCCTGTTCCAATATGACTTGTTAAAAAGTAGATTCTTTATCCATAGATTGTATTAACATTCTTTTTTTTTTTAAAGATTTTATTTATTTGACAGAGAGAGATCGCAAGCAGGCAGAGAGGCAGGCAGAGAGAGAGAGTGGGAAGCAGGCTCCCCGCTCAGGGACCCTGATGCGGGACTCGATCCCAGGACCCTGAGATCATGACCTGAGCCGAAGGCAGCGGCTTAACCCACTGAGCCACCCAGGCGCCCCTGTATTAACATTCTTGATCATAAATCAATGTACCTTACAATTGTGATATACTTCTGGACTTTCTAGTCTATACCAATTCTTTATATGTCTCTGTGCCAAGGCCACACTGTCATAATTATTACCCCTTTGTTTAATGAAAGACATGCATAACCACTCTTTTTCCTCAGTTGTCTGAAGCAGAGTAGTTGGGAGTTACCTAGTTATGTGGGGAGAGATTTGGAAACATTCCCAAATTAAAGAGACAAAACTAATTTCCTACACATTCCCTGTAAATAGAAAAATAAAGGTCTCACTTTCTAATTCCCATCTCCAGAACCAAGGCTTATGGGGACAGTTAAATGCAAAGTGTGTAGAAAAGAGGAAATGATAGCATGGGGCCTAGAGATGAGAGAATATAGAGAAATTCAGTCCCAACAGAATACCATCCGTAGTGGAAAATACTTGAAACATGTCTGAGTTGTGCTCTGAGAGCTATGGGGAATTTACAATGAAGTGAAATTACATTTAAATTTCAAGAAGCCCAGAGCAGAAGAGATTTAAATGAAACATTAATAAGGAACATGCCAAATGAGTGAAAAAGCAATTTGAAAAAGTGAAAGAATCACAGAGAATGTGCTAGAAATAGAAGATAGGCAAAGAAATATAAAACATACATATCATTAACCATGGAAAAAAAGAAGACACCAATGAAGTATACCTAATATTTAAAATTATTAACTTAAAAATATTGTGATCCTAGAAAACTTTCTGGTAATAAAAGAAGACCTAAATCTATGTATTGAAAGCCCTCATTACATGCCTGAGGAAACTGGTGTATCCTGATAAAACTATTATAAACTTTAAACAAAATCCAAGATTGAAGGAAAAAAGAAAAACCTTCAGGGATTCAGGGAAAAAATAGTCATTTGGAAAGAGAAGAAAATCCTGTTGACAAGACTTATGAGCAACCACATAGGAAGCAAGAAATCAGTGGACCAGCATTTGAAAGAAATTCTACAAAACAAAGTGAGAATCAATTTTATGTTCACCTAAGCTATTGTTATTTACCAAGGAAAATCAATCTGATGACCACTGACATCTTGACAACTGCATATGGAGCAGCCCAAGAATGGAGCAACACTTTCAGAAACACAGTAAGACAAAGTTGGAACTAAGGATTTTACATTCAGCCAAGCTAGTCTTAAAGTGTCAAAGCCACAGGAAAGTAGTTATAAACTTCAGGATCTCAAGAAATACTCTATTCATGAACCTATCCTGAGAAACCCATAGGAGGATAAGCCTCATCCAAAAGATTACTGAGAAGCCTCAGCAGAGACAGATGAATTTAGTTATGAATCCTTCTAAAACAAAAAATTACAAGGCAAAGGAGGAAAATAACATGTAAATATTATATATCCTGACAAAGTAAAAGTGAAACAATTTACAATGAACGGAGAAAAAAGGAAGAAAGTAAAATAAGTTAATTGTTATATATGTCAGAAATAGAAGTCAGAAGATAAAATTTGGAGTCAAAAAATAAGCAATAGGGGCTTCTGGGTGGCTCATTTGTTTAAGTGGCTGACTTGTTTTGGCTCAAGCCATGATCTCATGGGTTGTGTGTTCAAGCCCTGCACTGGCTCTTCCTCTGCCCCTCCCCCACTTTGTGCACTGGGACACGTGTGCTCTCTCTCTCTCTCCCTCTCTCTCAAACAAATAAATAAATAATTACCAAAAAACAAACAAACAAACAAAACAAAACAAAAAAAAACCCAAAGCAATAGAAAGAAAAGTAAAGAAATAAGTATAAAGATAGCCACTGCAATAAGTTTCAAACATTAGAAGTAACAAAAGAAATTTTTTAAGGAGTAAATAAAATAGATCACCAAAAGTAAATAATACAATAAGTACATTATACATACCATAAGTGTAGCAAAAATAATATTACGAAAACAAATAGTCTTATCAACTAATACAAATAGATGTAATCTTTTAAAGAGATCTTCAAATAGTCTCATAAAGCAAAACTCAAGGCTATGTTACATACAAGAGGGATACCTAAAAAAACCTCAAAAGACATTAAGAGAAGAGTCAATTCATACTTGGAAACTGGAAATAATAATAAGACAAAACTTGACAGCATAAAATTCAGACGGGAAGGCATGAAACACTGTGAAAAGGAAACCCCATAAGGCTAAAAGCAAAATTTTCTATGAAGATCTAAGAGTCACACAGCAAAATAATGCAACAACCTTCTTTATAAATCAGAAGCAACAAATGAATGAAGGAGAAACGGACAGAAAACCACAAAAAAATCAATTTTACAAAAACTTCCTAACAAAGAAAATTTTAGGACCAGATGGCTTTACTGGTCACTTCTACCAAAGATGAATTAATGCTAATCCTTCTCAAACTCTTCTTAAAAAAAAAGGAAAGAACACTTTCAAACTCTTTTTATAAAGCCGGTATTAACTTGATATCAAACCAGACAAGGCCACAAGAAAATAAAGTATTCCTGTTGAACACAGATGCAAAAATCCTCAACAAAATAATAGTAAAGCGAATTTAATAATACATTAAAGGGATGATACACCATGATCAAGTGGGAATTATCCCAGGGGTGCAGGATGGTCCAACATCAGCAAATAAATCAATGTGATACACCATGTTAACAAAATGAAGGAAAATAATCATATGATCACCTCCCTAGATGCAAAAAGAGCATGTGACAAAATTCGGTACCTTTAATAATAAAAATGCTCAACAAAGTGGATATAGAAGGAATATACCTCAACATAATAAAGGTCATATGTGACAAGCCCACAGCTAACATCACACTCAATGGTGAGAAGCTGAAAACTTTTCCTTTAAGACCAGGAACAAGGATAACCACCTAGAAAAGAGGCCAGAAAACATTTTCTAAAAAGAGTCAGAGAGTAAATACCTTGCCCTTGTGGACTGAAAGTTGAAACTGAGGATTTCCATAAGTACTTGTACAATGACAGAAAATTAATTTCCACAAAAATTTTATTCATGAAATTCAAAGTATAATAATTAGTAGAATTTTTGTAGTACAAGTTGCACACAAATTGAACAAATGTCCTCCTATTAGGAAAATAGAATTGTTTTTGTGTAGACAACATCTCATTTAATTGGTGTTAGTGGCCTTTGTCTTGAAAATGTTAAAATATTTTCCAGAAAATACCTGTTGGTGAATAATGTAGTTAAGTACCATGCATTTTCAAAGCCTTGTAAATTTTCCAACTAAATGTTTTACTATTCCACATATTTTTACCACCATCAGATGCAACACATCTTCACAAAATCCACTTTAGGCTGAATTGGAGTTTTCTTAAGTATTTGAGTTATCTGACAACATCTTTTAAATTATTTTTGCTTATAATTCCATGCAGACTATCCACAGAGGCTCATTCTTCAGTCATATCAAACTTGAATTCATCCTTAAACAAACAACAGAAATTGAGATTTATTAGGAATATCTCTAAGTTGATTAATCGTCAAGAAAAACCTTCAAAACAATCTGCCTTATTTCTTTTACTTAATATTTGGAAATAATTGTAGATTCACAGGAAGTTGCAAAGATAGTATAGTTAGATCCCATGTACTTTTCATCCTATTTCCCCAAAAAGCTATATCTTGCATAGTTATACTGCATGTAATACCAAGAAAGTAATATTGGTGCAATATTTATCCATCTATTACTTGGGTAAATGCAAGCAACTATTACCACACAATCAAAATACAGATCTGTTACATCAATGCAAAGATCTCCCACATGCTATCTCTTAAAAGTCACACCACCACCACCATCTCTAACTCCCAAGAACCATTAAGCTATTTTCCATCTGTATAATTTTGTAGTTTAAAAATGTTATGTAAATACAGCATGTGTCCTATTAAGATTTAGTTTTTCCCCCAACTGCATAATGCCCCTAGAATATATCTTAATTTATTGAGTGCATCAATAGTTTGATCATTTTTATTGTTGTAGATTCCTATGGCTATACCACACTTTGTTACACTATTGAGAGATACATGGTTGTTTCCAGGTTTTGGCTCTTGCAAATAGAGCTGCTATGAATAATTGTGTATAGGTTTTTGTGTAGACTTAAATTTTCATTTCTGTGTGATAAATGCTCAAAAATTCATTTGTTGACTCATATGGTGGGTGCATGTTTAGTTTTGTTTTTTTTAACTGTCAGAATATCTTCCAAAGTGGGTGTGTATCATTTTCCCCACCAGCAAAGTATGAGAGTTTGAGTTTCTCCACATCCTTACCAGCCTTTGGTGTTGTCACTATTTTTAATTTTAGCCATTTTAAAAGGTGTGCAATGATTTCTCATTGCAGTCTTCATTTGCATTTCCCTAATGATAAATAATAAATGTTTTTTAATGTACTTATTTGTCACCTGTATATCCTCTTCAGTAAAATGTTTCTTCACATTCTTTGTGCTCTAATTGGATTGTTTGTTTTGGTTTTTGGTTTTTTTGAGTCCTTTTGATATATAGTGTTCATATGTTTTCTTCAAGTCTGTAACTTGTCTTTTCATCATACTTATAGTCTTTCATAGAGTAATTTTAGTATATGTGCTGTGCTGCCGAAGCGAGCACATTTCATAGAGTAATTTTAATGAAGCCTAATTTTATTCTCTTATGGATTATGCTTTTTGGTATTGCAACAAAACTATTCACCAGGGTCATCTGATTGGCCCAGTTGGTAGACTATGTGACTATTGGTCTTCAGGTTTGAGTTCAAGCCCCACATGGCTTAAAGCTTACTTTAATTAAACACACACACACACACACACACACACACACACACACTCTTCATCAAACCCTATTTCTGAAAGATTTTTTTTTTAAGATTATTTATTTATTTATTTGTCAGATAGAGAGAGAGTGCAGGAGCAAGCACAGGCAGACAGAGTGGCAGGCAGAGGGAGAAGCGGGCTCACTGCCGAGCAAGGAGCCCGATGTGGGACTCGATCCCAGGACGCTGGGATCATGACCTGAGCCGAAGGCAGCCACTTAACCAACTGAGCCACCCAGGCGTCCCCTATTTCTGAAAGATTTTGCCTATGCTATCAACTAAAAGTTTTTATAATTTATGTTAACATTTAAATCTATGATCCTTTTGATTTAATTTTACATAAGGTGTGAGGTTTATGTCAAATCTTAATATTTTGCTATAAATATCTAGTTACTTAAAGCTATTTTTGCAAGGGCAATTAAATCTCCATTGAATTGCTTTTACATCTTTGTCACCTTTGGCCATACTTGCATGGAACTATTTCTGGGCTTTTATTCTGTTTGGGGTGTGTGTGTGTGTGTGTGTGTGTGAATGCAGTTTTATTAGTAGTTTGGGGGCTGTTCTTTGAATGAGTTGTAGTGATTTACACATTTCAAGAAACTAGTCCATGTCTTGTAAGTTGTCAAATGTATTGTGTAAACTTACTCAGAGTATTCTATTATTATCCTTTTGCTGTGTGCAAACTCTGTAGTATGATCCTCTGCTTCAACCTGATAATAGTAATTTCTGTCTTGTCTCTTTTAATTTGTCAGTCTTGTTGGAGTCTTTTCTATTGTATTGATCATTTTAAATAAAAACTTTTGTTTCTTTGACTTTTTCTATTGTATGTCTATTTTAATTTTATTGATTCCTGTGTTTTTTCCTCCCCTCAATTATGAGTTTATTTTGCTATTCATCTAGTCTCATAAACTGAGAGCTTAGATTATTGATTTGAGATTTTCCTCTTTTCTATGTAATAAGTATTTAGTACTACAAATTTCCACCTCAGCACTGCTTTAGCAATGCCCCACAATTTTTGGTATGTTTGCTTTCATTTTCACTAAGTTCAATATATTTGTTATTTGTCTCAAGACTTCCTCCTTGACAAACAGATAATTTGAAAGTGTGTCGTTTCATTTTCCAAGTGTTTGGAGACTATCTGGATCTCTTTCTGCTCTTGATTTCTAGCTTTATTACATTGTGGTTCGAGAACACACTCTGTGTGATTTCAATTCTTTTGAATGTGTTGAGGTTTGTTTTATGGCTCAGGATAGTATCTTGGTATTTGTTCCATGGATGCATTAAAATAATATATATTCTGCTGTTGTTGGGTAGAATGCTTTTTTGGGGGGGGGGTGGCTAGAATGCTTTATCAGTATGGATTAGCTCCTATTGGCTGGTAGTCTTTTGAGCTCTTCTATCCTCCATGTCGTGCTATGTCATTGTTTTATCAGTTGTTGATATGGGGTATTGAAGTTTCCAACTGTAATTATAGATTTGTCCTCTCCTTTTATTTCTATAAGTTTTTGCTTTACATGTTTTGAAGCTCAACTTTCTGGTGCATAGGGATTTAGGATTCCTGTGTCTTCATGAATTTACTCTTTCTCCGGTAATTTTCTTTGCCGGAAATGAAATTCACTTAGTCTAATATTAATACAGCCACTCCTACTTTCTTTTGATTAGTGTTTGCATAGTATATCTCATTTCATTTTTTTGTTTTCAACCTATCTGTAACACATTTGATGTGAGTTTCTTATAGACAGCCTATAGTGAGGTCATAGTTCTTTTTGTTTTTGTCTTTTAAATCTACTGTGCCAATTTCTGTCTTTTAATAGGTGTTCTCAGATTATATACATGTTATGTAATTAGTGATATGTTGGGACTTAATTATGCCATTTTATTTTCATTTTGTTTGTTCTGTTTTTCATTTCTGTTTCTTGTCACTTGAATTTTTTTAGAAATACATTTCAATGTATCTGTAATGTTTTTAAGAGTAACAGTTCCCCTAGCAATATTGGTAGCATTCTAGATACTATATTGCACATGCTCTACTAGTGCTGACATTTTCTCAGTTTGAGTAAAGTATAGAAACTCTACCTCCCTTTATGTCCATTCATCCTTCCCCCTCTATAACACAATTGCCTGCCATTTTTCTTCTATATAAACAAAAGACCACATTCAACAGTGTTATAATTTTGTTTTGAATATTAAGTACAATAATAAAAATATGAGAGAAGAAGAAAAGTTTATCCTATTTCCTTCTTTTTTTTGCTCATCCTTTTCTTTCTCCCCCACCCCGGTGTTGCAAGATTCCTTCTTTTATCCTTTCCTCTCTGTTTAGAAGACTTCTTTTATACATTCTTTTACAACAAGTCTGCAGACAACAAATTCTTGTGGTCTTCCTTTTGTAAAAAAATGTCTTAATTTGGGGACACCTGGGTGGCTCAGATGGTTAAAAATGTCTTAATTTCCTCTTCATTCCTAAGAATATTTTAGCTAGATATAGAGTTCTGGGTTGACAGTTCTTTCTGCACTTGAAAAATGTTACACTACTTCTTTCTAGACTCCCTGATTTCTGATTTTTAAAAAAAATCTGCTGTCTTTCAAATTACTTGCAGTGTTTCTCTCTGGCTGCCTGCAAAATGTTTTTCTTTAACTCTCAGAAGTTTATGATATGTTTTTGGGTTTATCCTGTTTGGAATTCACTCCACTTCTTGAATCTCTAAATTGTTGTCTTCTGCCCAATTTGGAAAAACTTCATCCATTATTTCTCTGAATTCTTTTTTTTTTAACTCCGTCCTCTTTCTCCTCTCCTTCTGGGACACTGATGACATGAATGTCAGATTTTTTTATAGTCCACAGGTCCCTAAGTCTCCGTTCACTTTTATTTTCAGTCTGTTTTCTCTCTCTTATTTAGGTTGAGTAATTTCAATTGTTCTATCATCAAATGCATTTACTGTTCTGTTGAGACTATCTATTGAGTGTATTTGAGGGCTATTGTATTTTTCAGTTCTAGAATTTCCATTTGGTTCTTCTTTATATTTGCTATTTCTTTGCTGAGAATTTTTTTTTTCATTCATTTTGGGTGTGTTCACATTTGCTGGTTAAAGTATTTTAATGAAGGCTGCCTAATAAGTCCTTGTTAGATAATTCTAACATCTGTGACATCTTAGCGTTGGCATCTAATGATGTCTTTCTTCATTCAAATTAAGATTTCTCAGGTTCTTAAGATAACAAGTGATTTTTCTATTAAAATCTGGATATTTGGGGTCTTTTACGAATCTTTTATTTTAATAGACTCCCTCTGACACAACTCTAATGGGAACAAGGAATTCCATCTTGTTACTGCCAAGTGGAATTAAATGCTCAGTTTCTCCACTAGGCTTATGTTGTCTGTTGACAACGGAAGGATAGGGTTCCTTATTACTGACTGCAAGGTAGAAGCTCCCCAAATGACCTCCACTGACAATGTCAAGAGGAGTGACTTCATCTTCTCTGGGTGGTAGTGAAAAACCCCTCTCCACTAGGCTTTCCTGATACCCGTCTTCCAAGTGTGGGTGAATTCCAGGCTTCCTATATCATTTCCATCAACACCACAGATTCCTCATTACCAGAAAGGATGAAAATCCTATTTCCCCACTCAACCTCTGACCCAATCATGAAAATGGGTTTGGGGCACCTTGTTTAAATATCCATATTCCCCATTCTAGCTTTGGTGAGGGTGAGGGTTGGTTATAGTTTTTTGTTTTTTTTTTTTCCTGTGGTGTTTGGCTAGAGTAGTAGAGTTATAAATTAAAAGCTTTATGCCTTCCTAGACAGACTCTTTCTTGGCCCTTTGGCTAGAGTGAACTGGTCCTTCTTTTTTTTTTTTTTTTTTTACTTTATTTAAGCTTTATTTAAACATATGATGTAACCCCACCACCCTCACCCAACCCCTCTTCCCCCCACCCCCCTCAGTTTGTTTTATGACATTAAGAGTCTCTTTTGGTTTTTCTCCTTCCCGATCCCATCTTCTTTCATTTTTACTTTTCCTACCACCTTAACTCCCACCCCCGTTGCATCTCCACTTCCTCATATCAGGGAGATCATGTGGTAGTTGTCTTTCTCCAGTTGACTTATTTCGCTAAGCATAATACGCTCTAGTTCCATCCATGTCGTCGCAAATGGTAAGATTTCATTTCTTTTGATGGCTGCATAGTATTCCATCGTATATATATACCACCTCTTCTTTATCCATTCATCTGTTGATGGACATCTAGGTTCTTTCCATAACTTGGCTATTGTGGACATTGCTGCTATAAACATTCGGGTACACATGCCCCTTTGGATCACTACGTTTGTATCTTTAGGATAGATACCCAGTAGTGCAATTGCTGGGTCATAAGGTAGCTCTATTTTCAATTTTTTGAGGAACCTCCATGCTGTTTTCCAGAGT